>JAUCMU010000151.1:13897229-13907412 GCA_032275025.1 Enteromius treurensis
TCTGGCGAGTTCCCATATGTAACGTCTCCGTTCCCTCCTTCAGGGAACGTGGGTTACGATAGTAACCTAGACGATCTTCGCCTTTCCTAGTATGTGCTAGTTAGTAAGTTCTGCGACTAAAGTAAAGTACTGCTCATGACTCAGTGAAAGAGAGGGGCAGGGTCAGCAGCATTTAGATTAGCATTTAAAGCAATATGGACTTGAATGACTCGATGAAAGCATTTTAAAGGGGTAAAGATGTTTTTTATACTACCATTGAAATTTTCATCCAATTATGTTACAGACTTTTCATTTAGACCCTAAAGAATCACATCAACTTGTTTTCTGTTTCAATCAAGAAACAAAACAGGTCTATGGGGCAAACAGGGTTGCAAATGAGTCTTTATACTGTACTCCCATCAGTTATGACATCAGGATTTTATCAAGGTATGCAATGTTTAAATTAGCATGTGCATTTCCTGGGACTCAAACCTCTGCTACCTGTTGAGCTACAGGAAATTCAGCTAAAACTGTTTTACAGATGTATTTTTCATATATCTTTTATATCACAGAAATAATCTTCTGCATTTCACAAAATTTTGCTTAAGACTACAAAACACAGGGATTAAAAAAAAACATTTTACCTAAAATCCCCATTTTATGGAAAATATGATTAAACAAACTAAGTGACAGACACAGTAGGCATGTTTCCTTTCAGCATTGTCCTCAGCGGTCAGACCTCACATCAGTTCAGCCCCAGTCATTTTTCCCATCACTCACTCACAATTCAAAAACTGAAAGAGCTCATCTCTGGACATAACAGAGTGGCCCCAGAGAAGTAGTTCATCTGTCTCATCTGTACCATGTGGGTGAAGGGACAGAACAGACAATCTCTCTTTCCTGGAAACTAAGACTCTATTGATGTCACACTTCTGTGGCAAGTGTGCTCATCCTTGGTAAAGACCTGCTATAAAAAAAAATGCATTAAACACAAACCGATGACACATTTGCTGGGTTTCTCAGACAAAACAAAGTACATTCTATTTCACACAAAATAAAAGAACCATGGGTTTTTGGATAATACCATGGTACTCTCTGAAGTACTTCACAGTGGAATGTACTATAAATTCAATAGTATCAATAGTATACCTTATACATACTTTTTTATGCATATCTATATATTATATCACAATACTTTTTATTATAGTATATGATATGTATACAAAAACACATGCACTCTATATATTCATATATACAACAAATATTTGTAAGGGTTTCGTGACCACTTAGGGAACAAATTGTACCAATTCTTTACTTAAGCATCCTGTTCTAAGAAGTATTTCTGTACTTTTTCCAAAGGTTTGAGGCCTGTGAGGGCGTACACATTGAGATTTTAAAAAAGGTCAAAGTGATCTGAGGTTTAACCTTTGCTGGTGTTTTGATGCGATTGCAGTTTAAGTTGCATGTGGGATTGGGAAATTCTGAATGTGGATTTTTTATAACGCTTGTCCTCTCACTTTCTCTCTCTCTCTCGATTCAAAAACAGTCAAACGCAGTGAAAGCCCATTGGGAGACAAGGCACCCTAGTAACCATAGTCCTCTAACAGAAACATGACAGACTCAGTAAGACAGGATGACATCATTTCAGCTTTTCTATTAAAATATTACCCTAAAATACACAACAAAGTCAACAAAAATATGACGTTGTTGTTAAAATTGTATAATACTATTATTATATAAAACAAAAATTAAAGCAAAATCATATGCAAAATCATATTTGATCTTTTCAATATTTGAAAAGACAAGAAAAAAATGGCATTTTGTCCTCAATTTATAAAATATAGCTACAGTAAACAGCTAAATGCAAGTATCACCGAGAGCCAATTAATAATGACTGCTAAATTTTTATCTAATCTGATATAATATAAATACCTGTAAATACCAAGCACGATAAATTAACCAGAGGAAGATTTATTTTGTGTTTATTTCTTCTCAGCACATATTTTTACTAGTTAAACAAATCTTACTAAATGTATCACTTTATCTCTTATTCTCACACAGACATTTCTGGCAGAGCAGTTTTACTTTACATATAGGTTTGGTGTACATTTATCTCACCCTGCAGCGCACACTATGAAAGAACCCCATCATGCGAATGTGAAAAGATCTGAGGACCCGAGTGTAGCCTGTGCTTTTTACATGATGAATATTGAAAGGCTGTACGACTCCTCTAAGGGTAGAGTGACAGGGAGGTGAGAGGCATATCTACATGTGTCGGTGTGTCTAAGTGTGTCACTCTTTAATAGCGGTTGTGTGGGTTGCCGTACATTCTTCTAGCCTTTCACAGGACTCGTGTGGGTGGTTAATTCGTGTTTGTATTCCGCAGGTTTACCTTAGGGGGGAAACGTTTTATTATATACTCTCTTTGAAATCGATGACTAATTGCTTTCTTTTTTTCCTCTCCTTCTCTCAACCATAGTCCATTTCTAGATGGCACATTTTCTTGGGTGTGGGGGTGAGAAAGGTGGGGGGCGGACGTCTCAAGGTGAGTGTAGCAGACGCTCCATTGTGCCAGCGAAGAGGTGCCTGTGCGGATCTTTGTTTTCTTTGTGTGAATTCGTCCAGTTTTTTTTTCTTTTAGAGAGAAGACAGTCAAGAGGCAAGAGCTACGAAGTGATGTGCAAACACGGGGGTTGAGTCATTGCGTATGACACAGAGCATTTGCATACAAGTGCATGCTAATAAACCGACAACTCGGAAATATGGCCAAATACGTGGCAATGACAAACAGAGGTCCTCATGTATGAAAATTAAATGAATGGGACTGGTGAAAGCAAGCTCAATTAAAGAAGAATGAATCGCCTCACCATGTTGTCATCAAGTAAAACAGTTGCTGTGCCAACTTGCTACTGTAAACAAAAACTGCAACGCTGGCCCAGCCTCTTCTGATTGGTCCACGGTTTAGGAGCGGACACTTGTGTGCTAAAGTTGCATTTTGTTTTTACTTGACACAGCATCTTAAGGCCAGTTCACACCGCACAGACAAACTCCAACAAACTAGTCTTTTGGAGTTTGTTGGATGACTGCGTAACCGCCGTTGGTGTTGTTTGGAGTTGGTTTTCACCTGACTTAACATGCTAAATCAGCAAATCGGCATTTGTTGGGTTGTGGAACGTCTGAGTAGTGTGAAAGGCTTTTCCAACCAACGACAATAAACTCTGACGTAATCTGACGTGTCCACGAACCGTTGCCATGACGATGCGCAAGTTTCACTTAAAGCGTGCTTCACCCACGGCCGTCTTTTCTGGCAAAGAATGACTCACAAAGACATTATTAACAGACACATTTTGATTTTGGCTACTGGATCATCCATTTCTTACCCAGTCAGAATTTCACCAGGCACGGTGCAATGCAAAAACTTTCAAGAAGATTCAAAGTTCGTTGGTGTCTGTTGGGCCAGTGTGAACATGACATGTATTTTTTTTTTGAGAAAATACAAAATCCAAAACTATAACTATTTTTATAAAATACAAAATCAAACTTTTTGGAGTTTGTTGGCGTTTGTCTGTGCGGTGTGAATAGGCCTTTCAAAACGCAGCTGCAGGAGATGCAAAATGCAAGCACAGTGGTGATACACATACGTGTCGCAGCACTGGTCTTAAACTAAATCGCTAGATGGCCACAGTTCTACTCCAAGCCTAATCAAACACACCGGATCCAGCTAATCAAGGTTTTCAGGATCACTAGAAGCGTCCGTGCAGGTGTGAGCTGGAACTGGTTGAAGATAAACTCTTCAGAGCTGTGAATTGAGTTTGAGAGCTCTGGTCTAGTGTGTTTACATTGAAAAACAAAGAAAAGGTAGCACACTGCAATGGAAAAACACTTTCTCTGTGAATGGCTCTTTACTCCTTCTTTTAATGAGTTGAGTTTGTTTGACACAAAAAATAGCAATACACTGTAAAAGGATCCTCTTGTAAAGGATTAAGTTACAGTAACTTATATCCATTGTGGTTCTTGCATTAAAAATGGAATGGCCAGTTCAACCCAACATTTACTGTCATGTTTTTATAAAACACGTAGTACATTTTTCTTTATAGAACACATATTTTTGAAGAATATCCTTGTCTCTCTTTTCAATATAATGAAACTAGATGCTGACTGGGACCATGTGAAGCCCCAGAATTATAAATAAAATGCCCTAAATCTTTAAATAAAAGTAGTTCATATTATTTGTACGCTACATTCTATAAATCTTCTGAAGGTAGAAGATAAGGTTTGTGCAAGAAATAGACCAAAAGCCCACTGAAAATCTTGATATTTGACCTGGTATGTTTACAAAAGTTATAATGAACAAAATAGTCATTAAACTGAGAAGAATAAAAACATTCAAAAGACCTATTTATTCACATTCGTGAAAGAATTAGTCTTTTGAGATTGTTCTTTTCAATGAATCAGTGATCTGTTCAAGGATCTAGTTGCAGCCGTTAACAGCTCACTGAAAATTATCAGTCAAGTTTAAAAAGCTTTTGTATAGCATCTCGACATAGTGCATACAGTATATAACTTATACTGTGCTTGTTTTGTGATTTAGCTTGAGCCTGACAGTCCCAGTCCACATATTCCTTCTGTAAAACAAGAAAAAAATCAGATGGGTTTAAAATCACATTAAGTTTACTAAATGATATATCATATATGATAGATTATATTTAATATGATAGATATAATACTAAATATTCACATTTTTGATTAAACCATTTCTTTCTTGACACTTCTGTGCTTACATGTATTAAGTGGATATCACAATTTCTGCTAAAATACACCTGGTTTTTCTCATGAGAACATCATCTTTTTGGAACAAACTGAATAAACAAACAGTAAGAATCCATACATGCTGTAAGAGCTCTTCTTATGAGTAACATCAAACAAAATGATCCTTAACATGCTGCAATAAATTACAAGACGCCTCCATCCAAAGCAAATAATCTGGCATCATTCGAAATGCATTCACAAAGTCCAAATGAATCGTGTATATCAAAGTTGTCAAAATGTATGAATGATTGTGCCTATAATTATGCTCTTGCTGCATGCTTTTCCCTGCTTCTTGTTTCAAATGATTGCACTGGCAAAATAAAAACATGTTAAATGTGACAGGGTAAAAGCTGAATTTGGCACATTCCAGAGAAATGTGTGTATCATTGCCCAAGCATGTACTAGTTAAAATATTTTCCTCTTATACAAAAAAAAAAAAAAAAAAAATCCCCTTTTACAACTAAAACTAAAAAAAGAGGAAATGTAAAACTAACGTCAAATATTAGGTGACTTTCAAGTGTGTGAATGTATGTCCTTCCTTTGGCAAACAGTCAGTGCTGTTACAACCTGAAGATGCAGTTGGCTTATTTTTAGTTACATGTTCTAATAAAAAAAAGGTAAGAATTACTGCACAACAAATCACAGAATGTTAAAAATAGATTATCTAAGGTGTGTAGATCAGCCACTCATGCTCTCTGGACTAATTGCCCACTGTCCTAAAAGAACTTGACTTTTCAGACATAAAAATGGAGAGGAATTTGCCGCCAAAGCTGTTTTTACCCTCTGGTTATTGATGTAAATACTAACACATGCACACATGCAAATGGTAAGTGACAAGTTCGAATTCAAGAAGAAATGAATAAAGAATAGTATATATACATTGTAAAAATGACACTGGTTTTAACAGTAAAAAAAACACTGTAAAATGCTCCCTGTTAAATGGTTGATTAATGGTAAAATTTACAGAAAAAAATGTAACCTGACGTTCACAGAATTCCCTGAATTACATTTCAAATTTTGTTTGAATTTGATGTTTTTATGTTTTATGTTTCTTAGTTGTTGTTTTTTTATCAGTTATGCTTATTAGTTATTAGTTATGTTACGTGCAATGTTGTTTAATGAATGTTTATTGGATATTTCAGTTTAATGAGTGTTACCATGATGGTGTTTAGTGTTTGTGTGAAAGACTGAGCACTTTCTATACATGTTCATGTTTAAAAGCAGCTTGTGAAGGGCTTAGGTCCATCATGTGAATATCTCATCTATTTCAAAGCTACAAAACAGATGTCATTACATTAATAGGACGGTACAGTTAATTAACATTATATCAGTTAATGAAATTACAGTATTTAACTGTAAATTTTACTTGACACCGTAAAATATAAAATTTAACATGAACTGATGTACATTAATATATTCTGTAAAACTGTTATAAGCACAGTTACCTAAACCTTATTGAAAAGTGCTACCTAATCAACAAACCTATATCATTTCATTAGAAATTTTGGCTACTGTTTTTGTTGTTGGTAAGCAGCACCACAACGCCATATTTTACAGTTAAGTGTGTTATTAGTTAATTGGTTTACCTGTACAGACCACATATCTTACTAATTATTATGACTTTCTGAATACTTGACTTGTTTGGAAGTCACTACAAACAGGGCTAGGGTGTGTTAGACACCATAAAACATCACATTTAAACTTAATGCTTAAAAACATATCTCAAAAGATAAATGACACATTCAAAAATAAACAAATAAGCTCAAAGTCTGTGCCAAAGGCTAGAGGCCAAAACTAAACCCACGTGTTTTGGTCTTTGATGGCAGGCCGGCATGTGAATGACTTGGTAGTTTCAAAGGTGACAGTGATGTATGACGTACATTTGTCACTAACCTAGAGGACAGCAAATCAGCCTGTGTGTTTGTTTATTTGAAGGGGCAGGGGGATACCACACAGAGACTAGACTATTGCTCTCACATGACAAAAGTCTCTCTCGCAGACATGCCAGCAGTGTCATAGGCTTCCATAACCAACAGCAATGAACAGAAAACAAAGAGTTGTGTGGATCTGCTGAATAGTAGTGAGGTTTAGCACACCACGAATAAGGAAGCAAAACGAGGTGGCGTGTGAGAGAGGCAGACGGCTAAATGAAAGAGGGAGGGAATGGTTTCTTCATAGCGGTTCAACCACAGTCCGTCTGAGCTGAAGATAATATGACCTACGCTGCAAGAGGGACGTCAAAGGCCTTTGACACGTTCAGATCTGTTTGTTTTGTAAGGGCTGAGTGACGTCTAGCGTTATCAAGCTTTTTTCACGTCAATTAAAACATTTCGCCTACCGTAAAGGTCTAGTATTGCCTCAGAAAGCTGGTTTCTGTATCACAAATGGTACAAACTATTTTCAAAAATGCCACAACATTTGGGTAGTTTTACAAGGCAAAAATAAATGTCTGCATGACATAGTTGTGGTGGCTTTTCTCCTAGACATGGCATGCTGAACACATGCAGAGGGGAGAACATTGGGTGTGCAGACCACAGAATTGATGTAAGAAAACTCGGCTGGCGAGTCATGAAACACACTATTATACACATTTCATCTGTCAATACAAAGACAAAATGATAATGAAGGTTCAGGTCACATTTTGTAGTTTATTATTGGGCCACTGCTAAACAACGCGCAAATTAATTGAAATGCCCAAGGCAGTTCAGTGCTCTCAGTAAAGGGCTTTAAACAGAATATTAGATTTAATTACCACTGTGGTCTCTGGAACCATATCTGGTTGGCGAAAATACTGCTGTTACAGAACAAAGCGATTGCACTCATTTCAGGCTGCCAGACTGTCGAAATAAGCACATCTTCCTTGAGAAGCAGCTAGCATCCAGCTAATGAGAGGAAGGCTTAAGGTGCAGTCACAGGAGACTTTGAGCTCAGTCCACTTACAATACGCGTGCAAATGTGGGAGAGCGTAGAAGACCACCATGCAAGCACGTGAAGAAGTTTCGTCTTCAACTGTGTACCAAAGTTCAAGTTCTGTGATCTCTGACCTAATGAAAAGACATTTGACAAACAGAGCATATAAACATAACATCTCTTGGCTCAATACAAAAAGTACAGGCTTTGAAGAAGCATGATTTTCAATGTTGTTTTTTTATAACTATATGCTACTTTGGGGTCAGTAAGATTTTAGTTTTTGTGAAAGATAAGCTGATAAACAAAGATGCATTAAATTGAGCAAAAGGTATGTCATAGTTTTCTATTTCAAAAATTCTGCTCTTTCAAACTGAATCTTTAGTAAATGTTCCTGGAAAAATGTTTCTGTTTCATAATATGTATCAGCTTTTTAACATTGATCATATGAAATGTTTCTGGAGCACCAAATGAGCATAATAAAATTATTTCTGAAGGATCATGTGACACTAAAGACTACAGTATTGCTGCTGAAAATTCAGCTTTGCCAACACATGAAGAAAAAAACAAACACATTTTAAAGGTAAATCGTTCTTTTAATAGATGTTTTTTTTTTTTTTAATCAATACCTTTATTTTAAACCAATGATTCATCAAAGGCTTTAAATACTTTATTTTTACAATTGTAGCTGTATAGGACAATGGCTTCCTGATCTAATGTGAGAAAAATAAGATAATGGTTAATGAAACACTGTCATATGTAGCACAGATACCATCAACCTGAGTCGAGACAAAAAGACAGCCTCATTGTTTCAGCCAGTAATTTATATATATATTTTTAAAAAGCTTATCATAGTCATAGTCAGAAGCATTTGTTATTATTATTATTATTATTATTATTATTTTGCACTTATGCTTCATTATGTGAAAATTTACCATTAGCAGAGGTCGTTTCATTACCAAAAAAAATAAAATAAAAATCTGTACAATAAGTTATTCCTTCTCGAATTAAATAATGTTGTATTATCTGTGACACAACAGCAAAAATCTGCTTAGAATCACACACTGAGCAAAATGTGTGAATATGCAAAATGAAAGAAATAATAAATAAATAAATCACTGCCAATATCACACCTGCCATGTTGGCCGCGGTTTTATTCTCTTCCTGCAGTCAGCAAGAATTCTTTCTTAACACCAGCTGAGGCCTTCAATGGTAAAAAGATACTTGTATAACATGTGAAGTTTCTAGATTATTCTGTGTACAGTACTGTGATCTCACCACACCAGCAATGGCGTGTGAGGGCTGCTGGGATCCCAGCTGATCAGATTAAACCGATAAAACCATGCCACGTTTAGTTAGAAAACGAGAAATGATTTTGCCGCAAGCGTTTCAAGTGCCTCTAATCAAATGGTTTCCAAGGTCACAAGAGAAAACATAACTCAGATAAGATTGTCCCATGCCCTTTTATTCTGCTAGTCAGGAGGTCGGTTTATCGGGTCGGTTCCCTTTGAAACATTTTATAGGGCCATAAATGTGTAAAAAGGGTATTTGAATATTGAACAGGCCAGCCCACGTACTCACGGCTTACTGAGTATGTACGCAGTCCATATGTATTGATTTTGCATTCTTTGACATCTAACAAGCGTGCGAGATTAGGGTTAGGTTAGGGTTAGGGTTACCACTAGGGTTACCAGTTTACCACTTTAATAAACCATGTGATGCTAACATTAAATTATGCTGGAACTGAATTATAATTTTTTGAGCAAAATAACCAACAGCTGGCACAGGTACGGTGCACATTTAGGACATCCTCAGACCTCAGTCATGAATTCCTCAGAGTAAAGGTCTTTGTCAATGGACCAAACGGCATCGGGACTTAGACTGACATGCTTCAAGTTTCGGAAAAAAACTACGTCCGGTGTCAGGTCTCGTACAATCAGGCATAGGGCGAAATGGACTCCGATAAAATGCATCAGACAAAAAGTCCTCAGGCGAAACGGACTCAGATTAAAAGGCATCAGACAAAAAGTCCTCAGGCGAAACGGACTCAGATTAAAAGGCATCAGAAAAAAAGTCATCAGCTGAAACGGACTCAGATTAAAAGGCATCAGACAAAAAGTCATCAGCCGAAACGGATTTAGATTAAAAGGCATCAGACAAAAAGTCATCAGCCTGAAACGGATTTAGATTAAAAGGCTTCAGACAAAAAGTCCTCAGCCGAAACAGACTTAGATTAAAAGGTATCAGACAAAAAGTCCTCAGGCGAAACGGATTCAAATTAAAAGGCATCAGAAAAAAAAGTCATCAGGCAAAACGGATTTAGATTAAAAGGCATCAGACAAAAAGTCATCAGCCGAAACAGACTTAGATTAAAAGGTATCAGACAAAAAGTCCTCAGGCGAAACGGAATCAGATTAAAAGGCTTCAGACAAAAAGTCCTCAGCCGAAACAGACTTAGATTAAAAGGTATCAGACAAAAAGTCCTCAG
>JAUCMU010000151.1:13907512-13921462 GCA_032275025.1 Enteromius treurensis
GCAAATATATATTGGTGTTGTATTGTTGTTTATAAAGGATTAATTATTAATAAAATAAAACCCTCACACAAACACACCATTCCTAAAGCCATTACATGTGTTGACATTAACCTATTACAAGAGCTGAGAGATCTGCCATTTGATATTTGCCTCCGAAGTCTTTAAAAGAGTATTTGACGTGCGAGTAAAGAGTGGTGTGAGCCTCTTTTAGCACCCTTTTTGGGAGAGTGCATTTTTGCAAGTGCATAGTGTTTATATGCTCTTACAGTACAGAATTACTCCCTGTTGAGAATGGTCTTGTTTTCATGTGCGCTAGATTTGAAACTAGACTATTTAAACGCCATAGTCACAGGTAGGCTATGATAGATAATAGAAAGCCGCTTAGGGGCGCTGATGATTAGTACTTGTACTACGTAGTACTCCCACGTGACATGAAAAAATGCTGCCCTGGGCGGCTGCCGCGTTCACCCATGCCTAAAACCGCCACTGGGTCTGAGGATGGCCTAAAATTTACACCATTTTTGAACTAAAGAACTCCAGCTATTTATTGTTAAAAAAAGAAAGGGGGAAGGGAAGGGAAGGGAAAAAACTTGTTTGTAAAACCCATGATTTTACAGATTATAAAAGAGATCAAATGGGACAAGGTTATTTGAGTGCCTAGCAACAATGTTCATTTTGAGTACACAATTAAAACATTTCAGAGAAGCGAGCTGTTTTGTTACCGCACCGCTGACATCAGTGGGCTTTCACAAGCTGATGTGACATAATCAGACTGTAAACTGGAAAGGGCACAGAATGTCATTGACCCTTCAGAAAAACCACTGCATGGAGCCAAAACAAAGAAAATGCCAACAGCGCAAAGCATAGTTCAAACCAACATGATAAGAGCATTGTATGTAAAAGATCACTTTCAAGGGCTTTGAACGGTTCCATAATGCATTTTCCCTCACATACGGTAAACCGAATTTTCTTTTAAATCAGGCCTAAATTCCAGAAAGCTATAGAAAAATGTGAGGAGAGAAAACGTAATGGAAAGTAGTCTACTTGAAAAATGTTTTTTGAAATCAGTGGCCTTCTTAGCGTGGCTGTCCTGTGCTCTTCTCCTCTCACCTGGCCTAGCCTACTCATCACGAGTAAAGTGGAGGGCTTTACGTAAAACGCCGTGACATCTTAACGCCATCAATCAGCCAGGGGAACAGAGAGGGTGGCTACAGTAGATGCTCTTGACCCAAGGTATAGGCAGAGTGTGTGGGCTTGTCTAATGAGCACACACTCCTGGCTCCTCAAAGGATGTCATCCACATAGGTCTGAGTTGAGGATACGGTAGGTTAATGAGGACTGGCTAAGAGCTGCATGTGGATTATGCGCCGGTTTGACTATACTGGCTGATGCCTGGCTGTAGCCGCAGTAGAACAGACTGAGTTTAGGTCCCGCACGTGGGTTTGACGAGACGACAGAAAGCATCACATGGATCTATTAAACTTATTCTCAGACTACACACCCACAGGCCACCCACAGTTCAATGACCATCTGATGTATACTGTGGTGCACACTAAAGAAGCTGAAATTGGCAGCTCTGATTGGCTAATAAATGTCACGTGATGAATAAATTGTGAGCTGCTGAAAAGCAACAACCTGACAACTGTGATTGGCTCAACGCAAAAATACAACAAGGCTTTTTCTAGCAACTATTGTTCATGGATTTTGCAGCATTATGTTATTCCATTACTCAAGTCACATTGATCTGTTTTCATATGGATCTCTTTATGAATTTTAAATGTCAGTTTTGACTGAATACACTTTGTTTATTATAACTATAATATGTATACATTTTCATTTTCATGTTTTGAAGATGAACAGAAGGGTTCTTCTTTTAAATTTAAAATATTTTAATATTTTAGTAAATGATGACAGTGTTCGTCTTCAGGTGAAATAACCCTTTAAGAATTACATGTGTGAGGATTGATTATGCCTGATATCATGGGGGATTAGTACAGATCTTTTAATTGGAGTATGTCTTGGGCCACACATTGACAAACATTTTGAATGGCATCATGCTAGTAATGAAATTTTACAAAAACAAAGCAAACACTTTATTGGAACATGTAAATATGCTTAAACAAATACTAAAAAACAAATTATATTCTTCATGTTTTTGTTTTTTACAGGAGAATGAACTTGAGGGCCACACAAACCAAATAATGAAGGTGTTGGTGATGTATGATCTTACAGCTGAGGAGGACCCAGCCTCTCATTTCTAGTGTTGTAACTATTATAGTCACAAATTACATCAAATCACAGTATCAATATAGTATTCAGTATTCAATATTTTATAGTTATATAGAATATTAATATAGTTAATATTACTCATTTTTAATGGGTAATTAATTGTGTAATGTATGAAAAAATATTGGGTAGACTTCACCTTTTTTTTTTTCGTTTGTCATAGCTGTTAAATGTAGGTTTTCTTTACCCAAATATACAGGATATAATCTACTCACACAAACTGAGTGCAAGTCTCAATTTTATTGAGTAGATTTTATAGGTTGTATTTTACAGTGTGCGTCTATAAAATTATTTTGAATACAAAACCATATTTGCTGAAATATACTTTAACTAAAGACTGGGAAATTCTTTGATATTTAAAATTTAACATGAACTATAGACATTTTTTTTTGTATTCATATCTGAATATATAATTGCCTGAAATTTATAAGAACATAGACTTTAAGAAAAGTCACTAAAACTTCATATAGTTAGTCAAATGGTCAAAGAAACAAATGAGTTCATCTTTAAACGGCACAAGATTTTCTATGTACAGGTGCATTATATTTTAACTTTTTAATTATTTTTTTTTGGCAAAAGAGGGAGCATGCTGTATACGGTATGTGAACAGATACGTGCGTGTATGCGTGCGTGCGTTTGAGTATGTGAGAGGACTGGGCATGAAATTACGCCCCATATTCCTGTTCCCACAGCTGGGTTGGGCCAGGCAGGGAGGATAAAACAAGAACCACAAAAGCCCTCAGGAATGCACTTCCACTAGGACTGGGAAACAAATCTGTTTCATTCAGACATCAGAGTGAAATGTGCATTTATTTCAATGCATGCATTCCTGAATGTAAAAATCAACACAGAGGATGCAAATATTAATAAAAATATTGCAATGCAACATATTGTACAACATAACAGTAAGAATTTAAAAATGAATTATGTTATTGAGTCTTCTCTACACAAGGTACTGAATGTTGTAAAAATAGAGCATTTTGAGGCAGCAGCAGCCAATAGAAGTCATAAAGCTGTTCGCCAGTGGTGTCTGAAAAAATAAGAAATATATATATATATATAAAAGAAATCTAAGCATATCCTGGCAACCACAGAACACAGAATGAAAAGAAGACCTTGGCATTTCTCTTCACATACCTCATTTCATTCAAAGCTGCCCATCTCCATCCCCTATCTGGGAAGGAATTAGCTTCCAAGACCGTTTCATTGTTTCCCACACAAGCATTGTGAGCTTAATAACGCGTGGGTGTAGTTTCGATCAGTCAGGTAGGTCAGGTTTCTGTTAACGTGACTGCATACCTTTGAGCCATATCGGCACACACAATGATCTGTGGAATTCTTGGCATGCCCGACAGTCGCAAAGACAGCAGTTTAGAGAGCAAACACCACTGACCCCCTTGTTTCAATCTGGTTTCTGCATTTGAGCAGCAAGTCACAGGTCAAAGCGTTCAGAATTCCCACACTTGCTAAAGCACTCAATTTCGACGCAGTTTTATTTTTCATTATCTCTTGAATGTGGATGCAAGAACGTATGGAATATATGACGTGACTGGTCTAATGCGTTCTCGTTTGCATGTGTGTATGCATGAGACCACCTGGAACTATTACAACCTTTAATAAGAGAGTGGAAGCAGTTCTGCAGATGCTCAGTGATGTTAAACGATTATGAATGTCTGGCATAAGAACTTTGGCTAATTAGCAATTATGCTTCTGCCATTGCTTTCTACAACTATACTTGCTTTTTCAAAAGATCTCATTTAGCTATAACTAAAGCCTAATTGCAACATCTGTAATAGTGAATCTGACTGATGCCACCATGACAAAAGTGAGTCGAATGTGGACTGCAGATGCGGATTTATATATTCGATAATTCCAGGTGCATTTAAATATTTCAACCTGTGTGACTGCACCATATGTGAATCAGAATGTGATGTATTCCCATCGTAATTATGTGCGTGAGGTAAAAGTTGTCAAAAACTTTCCTTTTATACAAAAACACACTGCTTGCTACATCTGTAGAGTCTAACTTTATAAACATTTAGGCTGTTTAACACTGCAGCCTCAGGCAAAAGTATTGCCAGTCATTTGTTCTATAGCTATTCATTTATTATTAATTCATTCCACCATGGTCAATAAGAGGAGGAAAAAGCCTCTTTCTGTCCTGTTTCTGTACTGGATCACAGGTCTGTTTGGATGAAACATCAGTTTAATTGTGTATTAATATGCCACTAGGGGGCAAATTGCGACAGTCACATACTGAGGTGATTTGGCAATAACTGATAATCAAGTAGCGGAGACTTTGGCTTCTCCAGCTTCTTTTGGTTGCATTCCGTTCCTGTGTTGCAGTGTTTGTCTGCACAAATAAACTGATTTTACAAAAGCTAATTTGTTTTTAATAGCCCTGCTATTACGAGAGGCCAAAGAAAATAAAAGCTAAGTGAAATCTAATCAACTGCCATTGAAGCAGAATCAATCTAAATGTGTACAGAGCTGTTCTACAGCTGCTGATGTCCCTGACAGAGAGGAATAGATAGAATGCCCTTCATGCTAACAATGCACATCGTCTGCCTGTTCTCTTCCACTGCGAGCGTGAAGATGTCAGACACTTCTCCTAAAGACACCGCTGAGGGAGATGGTCAGCATCCAGCAGCTCTCATTTCATGCCACACTCTTGCAGCAATGCTCCCTTTCACCGTCATGCTGTCATCCACCCGGAGTGGGAAGATCTTTTACAGAAGGAAGAAATAAATAGAAGTTTGGGAAATAATATGCAGAGAATAATGCCAAAATGTCCTGAGCTCTCTTGTACGGCATGAATTGGAATGAGAAGGCATGAAATAAGATGGGAAGGTTTGAGTGCAGTGGTAAAACAGCATGCAAAGAAATTACTGACGAACGTTTTCATCAAGGATAATGAATGCACGATACAACATGTGCATCTTGATTATAGTGGAACAATTTTAATTTAAATATGTTGCTAACAAAAATATGATGATAAAATAAACAATTTCATATAGATAAATATCTAGGTTTCAAATAATCCAATCATAATCAATAATGCAGGGTTGGATTGATATTAGAATTCATCAACAATGTTTTACAATAATGTAAATTGAATTGACATTATTTACAATAATGTCAATTCATAAAATTAATTTATAGTTCATATACTATAAAATTATTTTCTCTATAGTTAATTTTTCTATCTGACTAATAGGTTTCAGTCACCAAATATGTTTTTCTGAGGTAAATGTGACTACCTGACATTGTTTACAAGCTGTCATATACTAATAACTGAAACACTGATTGAGAGATTACATAAGATAGGATACAGATTTCGGTGAGTTGTATGTTGTGAGTTGTACACCTTTGTATGTTTATTCATGCTTATTTCGTGCTGAAACTGGTATTAAATCTGAGAAGATGATCCACGTGCGCTAGTGCTGCCACTATAGCTATCCATCGCTCATTAAACAGCAGCAAAACTGCAATTATTGTTTGAATATTGTAATAAAATGAACAGAATTTGAAATCTGAATTTATTTCACATCGAAATTAACAAAGCACAAAGCTCATTGCGATTTACTGGATGGGAGAATGTTCCGTTCGTTAACTGAAAAGTGAAAACAGGCTAGACTAATCGATTCTTGGAACGTAAAAATGAATTGATTAAAATTGAGAAATCTGTATTTTTACCCAATTGAACTCATTATATGACGTTTTTATTAGATTGATTAATTAATTACACAAATAGTTAAAAAAAAAAAAATTTACGCATTTTAATCGCACTTATTTTTGCACTGCGGAACGTTTCTCAATGGATGAGTTTCGGTGGACCGATTATACTGGAGCCCCAACTTATTTCTAATGTTCTGAATGTACTTGAAAGTAGGGATGCACCAATCCTGATCAGCCGATATGTCTGCGCATTTTGTCAGTAAAGCCGGTCCTGTAATCAGCAGTAAATGCCATCAGGTGCGTGATTTCACATTGAGCCGTATATACTACACACAGCCGTTGTTCACTGACAAGCTGCACAAATCCACGCTGATAATGAACATGGTTTTGCGTCTCGTCAGTGAACAACGGCTTTGTGTAGTATATACGGCTCAATGTGAAATCACACACGGCACAATATTGGGCTGTTACAAAAATAAACAATATTTTGTTGCTTAAGCTTATGTATTCAGTCATTATTCAATGGTATACTAAAAATCCATATGAAAAAACTTACTTCTCACTGTTCTCAGGTGAAATATTGATATGCGATTAATTTCGATTCATTAAGATACATTTTTTTAATCGAGTCCCGGCCCTAGTTTTTATTATATTATGTTTTTGTAAAATGAATGTATGTTTCAAAAACATCTTACATATTTGGTTTAAGTTGGTTCTCAGACTATTACGTTCCATTTTAGTCTAAAAAGAAAACAATTGAATCAGTCAATCATTAGGATATTTTTCTGATTGTTTTGTAGAATGCTGCTCTTGCATTTGCAGGGGAATGGAACAGATATAGTATAATCCATTCGTCCCAACTTCCCCGTGCATCTGAAGTGCTCAAAATGATCATGTTTCCATTAATTAGACATTGATTGCACAGAGAGGGTTCATTTCCCATCGTGCCCTTTCGCTTGACTCTGAAGATGTTCATTATTAACCCGCCATACAGGTGGCTCACATCCTTCACCCCTTCACTGTGAAATCTTGAAACTATACGAACTTCAGCTGTCATGCCATCACGCTAATTTAGCTTACAGGCTAAATTAATAACACTAATATTGATATTGTTGAATTAAGCCTGTACTCCAATATCAGATCACGCACCGTTCAGATTCCCGGAAAGTGTTCTCAGAGCGTAACTCTTTTACATTTATGTTTCTTTGAGTGGGTTCATCAAGAAACACACAAAGACAGCGAGCTCAGCGTCTCAGTAAAGCAATCTCACCATTGTTCCTGCACAAAAAGCTTCCAGACCCAAGTCGCCTCTTCTCTCCCTCTTCCACTCTCGCGTTCAGCCTAACTATCTGTGGCAGTGATTGAATCGCTCTGTCCTTTGCTGCGAGGGTCCTACCTTATTTAATCCTTTACGTGGCAGGTCACTCTGGGAGCGGATGCTGTGTAAACAGTGCGGGCCCTTGATGTGGGGGCTCTGGGGTAAGAGAGCAGGGGCCGAGGGTTATGGAGTCTCCCGGCTCTTGGGAACAATGGGTCTTTAGAATGTAGGGGCAATGGTGCACTGACCCTTAGCAAATAAGAATCATGTTCTGGCATTCCAGCCTTGATTGGCACTTTGAGCTTGAAAAAAATCTCAAAGGACCACAGGAAATGCTACTTGTGTAATTGGTTATATATTAGCGCTGCATTCTCCTCGTTTAAAGGATGGGAAATTCCTGGGTGACACACGGAAGAGACTGTGGCATTCCAAGGGTTGAGGTCAGCTAAAATAAAAACCAAGATCAAACCTGGGGCCATTGCAAGGAGATAACTACCTTGACATCACCCGCAGATGAATTATCTTCCTGGCTTGTTCTCTATGTTTGTCACTCTTTTATCTCTGCAAATGAAATCTTTCAGCTTGCCAGTTTGGATCGGTTATTGCATGAGCGGCATGTATTAGCATACACATCAGAGGATTTCATGGCCAAGATATCACACCAATAATCGGTCAAACTGAAATCTCTTCATCTATTGTATACTTCAACGTCTCAAAAAGGCAGGATTTTTAAATTATTTTTTTAGTACCTTGTTGCAAAACAGCTACAGTAGATTATCCTAAATGTGCTGATATAGTTGTAACAATATATATGTATGCACAATATTACAATGTAAAGAAAAATGGATCATTAGAATTTTGGTAAATTACTTTTAACAGTGTCAGAGTATTACATGACAGTAAATATCATCTAGATGCAGAGGAAAAGAGTATGTCCAATATCAGTTATAGTCCAATAAAATAAATGTGAAAATATACCTATATCTAGTGTTACTAATTTAACACCAATGTATTGTACGTCCCAGGACTAGACCTGCTGATTTCTTGAGTGTACAAGGTAAAACTGTACTGAAGTCAAAAGGGTGGTATGGATTCACAAAGTTCATTTAAAAAAATTTTTTTAATGAATCATATGACGTAGAAGGGAATGTTCAAATCATAGTAGGCACATACGTGATTGAGACATAACAAACTAAATTCCATATCAGGCAAGGCACCGTGCAATTTCTTTCAAGATAGCATCTTTAAACAGAAACATCAGGATAGGTAGGGCAGATATTCTAACACACGACGCCAAGCCAGCTTACCAACAGTGACACCATTGCTAGGCAATGGAAACGTGAAACCATTCTATGCATGCACAAACACACACTCTCTCTCTCACACACACACACAATCCTTGGTATGTGACCTGGGGAGAAACTACAAAAACAGGCCCATCTTCTCGTAAATTAAACAAAACTTGTCAGATTCCCACTGTCTCAGCCCATTAAATTCCAAACAAGACATGGGAACCGACTCGGACGGGACCAACCGCCAGTCATCCCTCCTTCACTCCTCATTCCTGTTTTTCCAGTAGAAAGCTGGTCAGCCGGGAAGAGTTCGCCTATCACCTGCTCGGTGTTCTACACCCCAGTGTAAGCCCAAAAATGAGTCACAGAGGAGTGATCAGTATGAGGGCAATGTAAAACATGTGATATCAGCTCTGGAATTTCAATAGCTCCACGGCATACCGCCACCCCCCGTCAGCACCCCACCCCCAGCCAGAGGGAAATCTGATCAAGATAAAGCGTAGAGGTTAAGGAGACGACCTGCTTCCACTGTAACAACCTGGTTCTGCGCTTGGGTGGGAAACCTGGAAAGGACTCGGAAGAAGCATGAAAGCATGAGAAGAAAATTCTAGATAATAAAATAAACCACCAATTATTTTCAAGTACAGGTTGATAATAAAGAAATGACAAGAAAAATTGTATCTAAATAAACTGAAAATGCTTTATATAAACTTGCGGTGTAATGAGCAATTAAATGTTTTTTTGTATTTGTGAGATCATAAAAATATACAGTAACTGGTTGTACATAATCACAATATTGATGTATCAATCAAGGGCCCCTGAATCTAATTAAACCATAATTACTTCGCAGCAAATTGCTCAGATCATAAAGTCAGATCATTACGAAACAACCGTTACTAATATCAAAGGACAGCCTTTATTTTATTGATGAGGAAATGCTTTTTCTTCCATTCAAGAAGATAAAATAAGTCATCGATTTTAAAAGGTACGCTGCAATGCACTACTAAGACACATATTTAAAATATTTACATCTTTAAAAATGGCAATGCACCAATATTACAATTCTTTCTGATACACATAAGCAGATGTTATATGGCTGATAACCAGCAAGTATACAAGTTTATACTACTTTGACTAAATAACTTAAAATCAGTCATTTTAAATGCCACAACATTACATCAACCAATATATATTTATAATATTTTACCATATGTGGGAGCCATGCAGGTACAATCTCTTTTCACAAGCTGATCTGATCTTGTCTACTTCACGGGTGCTAATACCTTTCACAGTGGAACAGGATGTACGCTATGAAGATCACGGGTAAAACGAGATGTTTAACATCACAGCTTCACAGAAACATGTTCCAGACATGACCTATATTCCCAAGCCTCACTGAAAGGCAATCTGACTGATGTCTATAGTATTCTAAATAAACATAACATTCCCTCTGATATCTTTTGGACAAGCCGACTCTGTTGCACATCTGCAGTGAGAAAGAAAGAGCTGTCGGTTTTATTTCTAGCGTTCTCCCATCTAAAGAATATGATCAGGACGGGTTCGCTCCTGGCATTCTCAGAATTTGCCAGAGTTATAGACTCTTTAAAGGGCCATAAGTGAACTCCCGACATCCTGCGAGAGCTTTTAAAATACCTCTGTAATCCCTTGTTTGAGCAGTCTGGAAACGTCTTGTCAATGCCTATCAGTGCACCATGACTGATGGCATAGGCAATAGCTATCCAACACGTGTATGGGTGAATCAAAAATGAAGGCGTTGCGAACATATCCCTTTCATGAATGATCCCAGAGATGGTGCCGGTTAGCCTGCGTGATATTTCCAATGTATGCTAAACGTATTCCCTTTTAAAACAAATCAAGCTGCCCTGCAGTTTCCAGTCGCATGAACCCCGGGAATGATCTGTTAAACATGGCTGATGGAAGACAGGCCGATCCACTCTAGCTCCCCCAGATCACCACTATGCCTGTTTCTAAGTGCCTTTACTTGACCCTTATGTTCATCTTTGAAGGAAACGCCAAGGAATGCATGGGTTTGGGGAGAAAAACGAGATAACTGGGGATGTGAATCGACACGTCCTGTTTACACCACAATAACAGTCAGAGCGAACGCTGCGGAGAACAAGCTTCAGGCATGCCGGTTATGCACTGCGCCACACTGGAGGTGTGTGGGCAGCACTAGAGGAAAAATATGAACACAATAGAATGAAAATATGTTTATGTAAGTGAGGAGGGGTCATGAGTAACAGCGTGCAAAGTATTAAACGCTGGAAGGTGCAACCATATTGTTTGAGCTTCTGGCGCCTTGAATTTGTTTATGCTACATCTGTGTGAGAACAATTAACTGTTTGTTTGGTAAATAGACAATTAGTAATAAGATAACAGGGTCTATTACGAATGAGTCTATGCATAAACACTTTTTTTATATATGGACTAAATCATATACTAAATAGGCTACTTAAGACTTAAGTAAGAGGCTGAACATTGACCACACACATACTGACATACCATCCATCCACTGCCACTAAATAGCTCTTACACACCTAAGTGACTTTTCCGGCAGAGTAGACCATTCAGTGTGCAATATCGCCATCCTCTGGAGACTTTTTGGTTAAGGGCGCATTAGTGTTTAACTGACTAAATCAACTTGTACATGTATGTTGTCTTTCTCTTCCATGCGGAAGTTTACAGGGTCCAACCCCTCACCTAAATAGCAAGATGTTGAGTCGGAGCGCCATAGGAGTAGGCAAGTTTAAACAGGGAGAAGACAATCTGCGGTTTTGGAAGACCATTAAAAAGATAATAGGTGGGGTGTTCAAAGCACAGAATTGACTTAATCATCACCGCAAACTCATGTGCTAGTTATGAAAACAGTCTCAGGCATTCAAGCAATATCACACGGGTAAAAGGAATCAGACTGAAAGTGTTTAGGTGTGACATTGTTTTGATAGCCTACAATAGTTCTAGAAACAAAAAACCTTCATGTTGTACACCTTTCAATCTTAATTTTGTTAGTTAGCTTCGTTCTATCTTACACCACCAAATAATAGAAGTCAAAACACTCTACCACCTTGCATTTATTTTTGTGTTGTACTTATTTAGTTATATTGTGGGGGGTGTTAGACATACATTTATTAATGTTCAGTGTTCAAGGTCTCTCCCACTTTTGTGAGAAAATGTGCTTTAATGAATATTCTGAAGCGGACAAAAAGTGCTATTTTCTATATTCCGACCAAATGTAAAAAACAATCAATCGATCATATGATTTTATATTATTAGTATTCTTTATACTGCTGTGTATCTTGTTTTTTTCCGCTTCACTCCACTTCAGCAATCATTTCTCCTAAGTGTTCACTTATCGGTCCACTTCAGCTCCACTCCAGGTTTTCCATTTCCTGCACCTCACTTGAAATGAACATGAAGTGAAAGCACCAACACTCAGAAACTCTAACTCCATGCTTCCTGACTCCAGGCAAGTTTACACAGTTCTACACAGCTTACACACTCTGGTCAGGATCGCAGTGAACACAGGCAAATAGAGTTATACATGCAGTAAAACATCCTCGAATAAAAGGACTGGAACTGCACTGCTATTTTGAAGTTAAATAGGCATCCGCTTCAGTACTACAAAAAAGTGGAAAAACAGTGACATCTATAGTCATTATCTATTGCAACTTCTTAACAGTTCTCCTCACAGTGCCAATTTGTATTTTGATAAATCATCTTGCAATGTTAATGTAAATTATGTAACAGTGTTTAATAAGTATACATCCCGTTATATCAGGGGTACAATCCAGAACTTGTCAAACCAACAGTGGATTATGATGTGATTAAGAAGCACACAACTTTACCTGTTCAATCGCGCGACCGCTGATAAAGTTCATGCTATTGCCAAATATTCCCGTAGGACGTTAGACCTAAAGTCTGAATTTTTGGGAAAAGATGTTCATGCACACTTCATATTTCTTTATAGAATACTTTTTATCCATATCTGGATACCACACTGGTGAGCTGTCCAATGTAGGCGTATTATGGTTTATTCATACGCAGAGCTAGAGGTCGCTCTTGCACTACTGTGACCAGCGAAGAAGAGAGGTAACAGTTAACTTAAAATTTGACTTTGCTAAATTCAATTGTAGTTCTTTTCCTCATTATGACCGAACGCGGAACAAAATATTTTATTTTATTTTATTTTATTTCACAGATAGGGGAAAAGACAAATTAAAGGATAAAGAATAGAGAAAAGAAAATTGGTTGGGGGTAAATATTAGAGATTCTGATAAATTACATATTTTTTGAAAACCCCTGTTTAAATAAAATTAATTCTAACTCCTTGGTTAAAAATGTGTCAGCAATACGTTGATGCTTTGTGGTTTTTAATTCTACTTTGTCCACATGATGGCGAATATTTAAAGAGGTGATTGGACAGTTGGACTTGAGCTACCAGTAGGTGGCAATAATGACACTCCTAATAACACGATTTATTTGAAACTCATTGGAAAAGTGCAGTTCTGTGCAGAAGATCTTGCCCGTTTTCCTGTCAAACATTTGCTTGTCAGATCCTATACTTTCTCCAGCATAAAAGCTTTTTCATCATCAGTTGTTGTTCAGATACAGATTATTTTTATTTTCAGAATGTCAGAAATAAAATACATTGTTTTGTAATAAAATGCTTTTTTTTTTAAAGATTTCAAATATTGTTCAAAGCTAAATTTTGAGGAGAAACACACACCTAATTCCAGTAAGTTTCCCCACACTGGTTATGAGGAAGCAGGCCTTCTGGTGTTGGTATTTTAAAGTGAAATAATTCTGTGAAAAGTGATTTATAATGTGCGTCAGGGTACATCATAAAACATATAAATAAACAAAAATAAAAAAACACTCCGTTAACAAAGTAGTGGGACACATGTCACCATTTAAAGTTTGCAAGAGTCACTGGTTGTTTGAACATATTGCTCATGGTGTCTGTATTATAAAGCATATACTATACAGTGGGTACGGAAAGTATTCAGACCCCATTAATTTTTTACTCTTTGTTATATTGCAGCCATTTGCTAAAATCATTGAAGTTATTTTTGTTCCTCATTGATGTACACACAGCACCTCATATTGACAAAAAAACACAGAATTGTTGAAATTGTTGCAGATTTATAAAAAAAAGAAAAACTGAATTATCACATGGTCCTAAGTATTCAGACCCTTTGCTCAGTGATTAGTAGAAGCACTCTTTTGATCGAATACAGCCATGAGTATTTTGGGAAAGAGGCAGCAAGTTTTTCACTCCGGGATTGCAGATCCTCTCCAGTTCTGTCAGGTTGGATGGTAAACGTTGGCGAACAGCCATTTTAAGATCACTCCAGA
>JAUCMU010000151.1:13925630-13986236 GCA_032275025.1 Enteromius treurensis
GCATTCATTTCCAACAGATTCGAACAGGGCAAAACAATCGTTCGGTAACAGTGCTCTGTACATTTATAGCCGTGGATTTTAATGCGGGTTTTAAGAAAATGCTAAATGTTATTGAGCCCTCCCAGCACTCCTAGCAAAGAACAGGAAGATTGTGACCTTCTTTAGCTGAAGCACAACAGCGGCCCACGATCTGTGCTGTCTGAAGAAAATGTGGACACTCTCATCTTTCTGAACTTAAAAAAAAAAATTTTTCATTTCTTTCTATTAGTTAATAACTACTACAATATTTCATTTCATATAAGGTGCATTTGGTTTTGGTTATAAAGGAGGTTTTGTTTTATTTGCTGCTAAGAAGAAACCCCAGAAGATATGTGAAGCATAGCTCCATTGTTGTTCAAAGAAAAAAACTAAACAAAAAAAACAAGATCATACTTTTATGTTAGTTTTAATAAATAAAAATGTGAAAAAAAATCAAAGAAATTCTCTTTTATTTTTTTGCTGTATGGAAAACGTACCGAACCATGACACCACTGTGTCGTATCGAACCGAACCGTAATTTTTGTGAACCGTTACACCCCTAATTTATATACAGAGCGGGGAAAATAAGTATTTGACACATCAGCATTTATATCAGTAAGGGGATTTCCAAGTGGGCTATTGATACAAAATTTCCACCAGATGTAGCCATCAAGTAAAATATTTAATTCATACAATAGAAATTTAAGTATACAAATTGAGTCATAAAGTGAAATGACACCGGGAATAAGTATTGAACACACTTTGTTGAATACTTTGGTGATTACAGCTTCTAGATGCCTCTTGTATGGAGAGACCAGTCGTCTGCATTGCTCAGGAGTGATTCTGGCCCATTCTTCCATTTAAATCCTGAAGGTTCCTTGGGCCTCTTTTATGAACTTTGACCTTCAGTTCTCTCCATAGATTTTCTATTGTATTTAGGTCAGATGATTGACTGGGCCATTCAAGCAACTTGATTTGGACTTATGTTTGGGATCATTGTCTTGTTGAAATCCACCCTCTCTTCATTTTCAGCTTTCTGGTAGATGGCAGCAGATGTCCTGGTACATTTCTCCATTCATCCTGCCTTCAATAATATAAAGTCTGCCAGTACCCCTTGCTGAAAAGCAGCCCTAAACCATGATGCTTCCACCTCCAAACGTAACTGTATGGTGTTTTTGGGGGTGGTGGGCAGTGCCATTTCTTCTCCAAACATGGCGTGTAGAATGACTGCCAAAAAGTTCAATTTTGCTTTCATCTGATCATACGACAGTCTCCCAATAATCCACAGGCCTCTCCAAATGCTGTTTTGCAAACTTTAACCAAGCCTCAACATGCTTTTTGTTCAGCAGTGGAGTCTTGCGTGGCGAGCGTGCATTGATGCCATGGCGGTTCAGTGCATTGTTTATCGTTTTCTTTGAAACAACAGTACCTGCTGATGCAAGGTCTTCCTGAAGTTCTGGCTGAGTGGTTCTTGGCTCCTGGAGAACTCTCCTGATTATTCTTTGGACTCCTCAGACAGGGATCTTACGTGGAGCACCTGATCGTGGCCGGTTTATGGGGAACTGATGCTCTTTCCATTTCCGGATAATGGCCCCCACAGTGCTCACAGGAACATTCAGCATTCTGGAAATGCACCTATAACCATTCCCATCAGATTGTTTTACGACGAAAAGATTACAAAGATCTTGGGAGAGTTTTTTGCTTTTACCCATCATGAAGTCTTTCCTGTGTGCCTCCTGGGTAATGAGAAACCTTTATAGGCCATCAATTAGAACTAAAGCAGGGTTTCTCTCTCAATACTCCAGATTTCAGGTGATTTCCTGACTTTCTATGCCATTTTGTACCTTGTTTTCTTCATGTGTTCTTCACTTTATTTCTTATGACTCAACTTGTATACTTCAATGTTCTGATTTCTTTGTATGAATTCATTATTTGGCTCGATGGCAACATCTGGTGAAAATTGTGTCAACAGCCCACTTAGAAATTCCCTTACTGATAAAAACTCTGATGCGTCAAATACTTATTTCCCCCGCTGTGTATGTATGTATGTGTATGTATGTATGTGTATGTATGTATATCTATATGGTCGGTGAAAATAGCCTAGTGGTTATTATGCTGACATATAGTTCAGCTGTGACCCGAGTTCGATTTCCGTCTTGAGGTCCTTTGCAGATCCTGCCCCACTCTCTCTCCACCCAATGCTTTCCTGTCAGCTCTCTACTGTCTTACTGTCTACTGAGACTTGCACTTGCATATCATTTCACTTTTGTTGATTTTGATTGCTTCCATTGTCCTTAATTGTAAGCCGCTTTGGATAAAAGCAACATTTTTCACATTTTTTTTTATACAGAATGTACCAACAGGACCCAACAACAAGCCCAAGCTGCCGATTCTCGTTGCCCAGTGTGGAGAAATGTGATGCATCAGAAAGGCGTATTACATTTGCTTTAAAGAAAACAAACAAGCCATTCTGCATTCTGGATGACTAATCATCATCTCCATTGCAACACATCATTTTTTGTATAGGTAATCTTGTGGAATTGCCTGATTATTTGTGAAACTACTGACTGAACAAGTTTGTAGTTTAATATTATTCAAAGTTAAGTTACAAAACTAAATTGATGTCATGATTTGCTTATCTGACTCTCTTTTATCAATATTTGAAATTCAAGACATATACATACGTTCTTTGTACATTCTGAAGGACAAGTCTTTTACTTTTGTCTTAAGGAATGGCTGGTTGAGGGTTTTCTCAACCTTAAATAAATGTTGACCCATGTGTTTTTTCAAGTCACTGTTTTAAGAACATTTTTTATTACACTTCCAATTCAGAGAGAACTGAAATCAAGAGACGTTTCCTGAATCGTCAAAGGCTTTGAGTGTACGATACTAAACCAACACCTAAAGGACATGCCACTTGAATTAAATTCCCTATGATTGTACTCCCTTTGTCTTCTTATTGCTGCTTACCCTAACCCACATCCTAACCCAGAAACCCCTTCCCCCATCTGCTGGACTGGGTCCCACGCACACAAAAGGGCTCTTTCAGCTAAAGTGCAGGAAGAGTTTGGGCTCGGTGGGAGGCTTCAAGGGTCAATGTTAAAGCCTGTCTTTGTGTGGGACAACAGGGCCGGACCATTAACAATAAAATCACACTTCAGCCAGGTCTCCTCGACAGTGGCAAAAACATATTTACATGACAAAAGGGAAGGGGGGAGTATTGGTCTGTCTCACAACTAGCCAGGGTCTGTCTCAACTATGGTTGCTGAGTGCTTCCTTTTATAATGCTGTGATGGGATTTGTTCCAAAAGCACATCATCTTTCATGTACTGATTCAAGTTATGATTCGCTCACTGATGAATTAAGCTATTCACACCTGCAACATTTTTGTCTTTGTCGATTTGGTGTCTGTTAAATATTTTTCAGTCTTTTTAATAGTTCCACTGTAACTAAATTTTACAAAACAAAATTGTTTACACAAAATTTAGCCAAATATGACAACAAAGAAACTATATAACAATAAATGAGTATTACAATAGGGCACTAAAATTAATAAATTGTTACAAATAAAATGATATAAAAAATGACAATATGTGTGTGTGTGTATATATTCTATCTGTATAATAAAAATAAATCAGTTCACCTCAAAGGAGCTTTACTGGAATGTTTAGATAAGCACTGTATATGCAAATCTATAATAATAAGACTACTAAGTACTAAGTGTGTTCTTACAATATTCCATTCTTGATTTACCTGCTTTTTAAAATCTTTATTATTCATATATTGTAGAAATCTATTTATTTAATATGTAAGCTTTTGTTGTACCAATATATATATTTGTTTACTTTTTAAAACCTCTCCATAAGGGGTTTAAAACTCTGAAATATGCATTATTTTTTCACATTCTGGGTCAATATTTTCTTTTGTTTGGAATATATATATCTCCTAGTATGTCTGGAAGGTTAAATGGGGTTTTCAATTCTGGGCGGTGCTAATTCTTTATGCAACCAATCATGAGCAGACTTACTGTGTTTTCCGTATGATTGACAATAAGTATGAACCAATGAGCGTCAGTAAAATAATTCACGTTGACTGATCGCAAGTAAATCGACCAATCGGATTGAGGGATGGGTGGAGAGATGTGACAGAATATCATCCGGCATCATTACTCGGTCCGTCCAGTTCGATCGGCAGCGGGAGCGGAGAAAGGAAAGCGGAGAGCCTGAAGGCAGCAGCCCCCACCACCGCCGGCCCAGGTTACCATCTAGCACCGGGAAAAAACACACTAGAGAGCCACCGCCGGCTTTACCAACAAGAAAACAACATGAGCAGCGAGGCCGAAACACAGCAGCCGCCGCAGCCTGCCGCCGACGAGGAGAGCCCATCCAGCCCGGCAGCCGCAGCTACCGCGGGGGATAAGAAGGTCATCGGTAAGCCTTACAGAGAAACACAAGTCTTCTTGCATTGAGGGTTCGTTTATTATAAAGAATATATTGATCGAAGACGTTGGCGCTGTACGGTTTGATACAACTGAACGGTAACCGAGTTTTCAGTTAGGGAAAGCGCGTGGCCTCACGGCGACCGTGTGATGTCGTTATCCGACCACCAACTTAATATTAACGTTACTGTATTCCCGTGGCTACCACTCCAATGTTTATGGAGTTGTTTACTTGGTGTATTTAGGGCGTACGTTAAATTTGAGCCGTTAAACTGTCTCAGTCCGTCTAAATGTTCGCTCGCGTGCCGCGTTCCATCAAACCGCCATGACGCGTGCTCGAGTCCGAGGCCTGCTTCAGTGAACACGAGTCACAACGCGCGTCTCTCTCTATAGAGCCGTTTAAGTTTATTTACTGCCCATAAACGCACAATACGACTGCTATATCGTATCAATGTTTACTTTTCAGGCCGTTAATGTTTACGGTGAGTGAAACATATCCTTGAGCTTGGCCTTGATCGTGACATGACCCAGATCATTATTAAGTTAGCAATTTATGTGAAACGAATAACGTTACACTTCCACGTTATACGAGTTCAGCGGTCGTGTTCGCCGTGATCCACGTCGGTTTTATTCTAAAACCATTATTTCGTAGGCCGGTTTCTTGGGGAGGGGGAGCGAATGTAAAGCAGGCTAAATTGTCTCTCTTTGTTCGCGTGGAGCGTTTGACGCGTCGCGCATACGTGTCCTTCTCTCCATTAACACCATCAACGCCGTCTCCCGAATATCCCCTCAGCCAAGAGGCGATTTATAGTACAGATTGCATAGCGATCGTATAAGATAAGCGTCGTCTACCTCTGTGTCGCGACCCCACATATAAAATGTCCGCCATGGCGTTTGGATGATGGACGCTTCTTTTGTCTTGTCTACTGCTACAAGCTTATAGCTCTTAGAGCGTTCAGTCAGAAACGCGAATCACTTGCCAGCCGAGATCTAAACAAAAATACATAATCTTATAACGCCTGCTGTGTGCTGCAGTGAGGATTGTTAAGTGAGACTGTTTGGCTTCGATCCGGCCACATGGCTGATGCTAGTGCGCTAACTGCAGTTAGCATCATCACTTCCTACTTCAACTCCACACATTGGCCAAACGAATGCGCTTATTAAGATAAACTACAGCAGAAACTGTATTTTCAACACCAGGGCATCCTTTACCTGAAAGTTGTTTTTTTTTATTTTGATTTCCAGTTTTAGTAGTTTAATCTTTTATAAATAGATTTTTCTGTTTTTACTTTTATTTGTAAATGTATTTTAATAAATCATATAATAAAAAAAACAGCTGTATTGTTACCCATATTCTTCAAAATATCGTGTTCAATGGAAGAAAAAAGGGTTTGAAACCACTCGAGTAAAAGATCAAAATCTAGATTTTTAGGTGAATCATCATTCTTCTAAACTCATGATTAAATCATGATGATTAACTCATCGATTACTGTAAACTCTTGCCTGAGTATTTGTATTCTTTCTTCATAAGATGGATAGGAGGTTAATAATGTGAACTCCGTGGGTCAGGGCCTTTCATGGTGATTGAGGCTCTTCTAATAAGAGCAGCTGCCTTTGCATCACAGTCTATTAAAAGCACCACAGTTGGAGGTTATAAATAGCAGAGTCAAAATGAACTCGACTCGCCAAGGATGGCTTTTAAATGATTTTAATAATGTGATGCACCTTTTTCTCTCAACAGTTGTAGTTTTACTCAAACAAATCTTGTGGTTTACATTTAGTTTTTTTTGTTCCCCCCCCCCCCCTCTCTTTTAAGCAACAAAAGTCCTGGGGACAGTGAAATGGTTCAATGTAAGGAATGGCTACGGTTTCATCAACAGGTATGTAACATTCTCTAAAGACTAATATGATATGTGGGTCAGGGAACATCCGCAATCCTATTACAGCCTTTATGTGCTTACAAAGCCAGACCTGGCTTGCACTAGCACACTATTATTTACTCAAATGTTTAACTTGCTGCTCAACCCCGCATGCTTGTTTATTCTCCGTCTGTTCTCATGGATTAACATGTTACTCTAAAATTGCAGGAATGACACAAAGGAAGATGTATTTGTGCACCAGGTAAATGTTTTCTTCTTCTTTAATTGTCACTACAATGGCATAATGTTTTGGGGGGAAATGTTGATGATTTTATTTTTGTTTTCTCTATATTCAGACCGCCATTAAGAAGAACAACCCAAGGAAATATCTTCGTAGTGTCGGGGACGGCGAGACTGTGGAGTTCGACGTCGTAGAAGGGGAGAAGGTAAGCTTGTGTTTTTGTCGTTTATAGTTCAACTAGTTCCATGCTCCTCCTCCGGTATAACTGCAACATTTTGGTATCTTTTGGAGTGTGTGAGATTGGCAATGCATGTTATTGTTAATCTATTAAAGTGTTTGACTTTGTTTAATTGCCGGAAAGTGGAGCAACTCCAGCAAAAGGCTAAAAGCAGCCTAAATGATGGCTGTCTACACGTCTACTGAAACAAATCTGTCTACACTTTGATGAATAAATAAACTTACATTTGCACTGAATTGAATTGAATTCCGCTCTCACAAACCCTCTCAGTGAGCGTGCGCTTAACTACAAAACCGTTGCAAAAATGACTTATCTGAATGCCTCTGATTGGCCTAGAATGAATTAGAATTACTAGCCTGATAATAATCATCTTGCTGTTGTCAAAGGCATCATCTCTTGACTAATGTCGATACAAAGTACTATTGTCCAACGACACAACTCTAGTGGATCCAGGGTAAAAATGGTCTTAACATAAACGAGATATTGATTAAATATCAAGTTTCTGCCTAGACTACCGAACAGCAGCCTTTTAAAAATGGCTTCCAGGAAATTTCTCCATTCTGTGACCATTATCCAAACTAAATGTGTGTGTCTAGTCAATTAGGAGATATATATCTAATGTCTTTCAGGGTGCAGAGGCAGCCAATGTTACTGGCCCAGGTGGGATTCCTGTGCAGGGCAGCAAGTATGCGGCTGACAGGAACCGATACAGGCGGTTCCCACGCAGGAGGGGCCCCCCTCGCGACTACCAGGAAAACTATCAGAGTGATGGAGAGGCACGAGAGAAAAGGGAAGAGGAGGAAAATGCCCCTGAGGGTGAGATGCAGCAACAGCAGCGTAGACCCACCTACCCCGGCAGAAGGCGCTACCCGCCATACTTTGTGCGAAGGCGTTACGGCAGACGCCCTCCATACACCAACACACCCCCGAGAGGAGAAATGACAGAGGTAGGGCGAAATCTGAACCCCATAATTGAATATTATATTATATCATATAGTGTTTTGAAGCCAACTGAATGTTGTGAAAATCTTTTTGTCTGAGACCTACTCTTCTTGACTTCTAGGGTGGGGAAGGTGATGAGAACCAAGGTGGTCCAGACCAGGGCAACAAACCAATGAGGCAGAACTACTACAGAGGCTTCCGACCAAGGTTCACAGCAAGGTTTGCATGTCGTATTAGCAGACGTGAGACTGCAGCAGTAAGATGAGCAAGACTGCAGTTAAAGCCAAACAATATTTCAGATATTCACAATAGTATAAACTGTGAAATTCAAATTGGGCAATATTGTGAATACTACCTAGTTTGGCTGCTCAATCTCCTAAATGAAGGTGCCTCGAATCTGGCCCTGCAAAGTTACGCTCCAAACCTAATCAAATACACCTGAGAAGGCTAATTTGGGTTTTCAGAGGTAGGCCTGCACAATGAATATTGTGTGATATTTAATATCACATGGCGCACGTGAAGCAATTTACTGCTGATTACAGAACCAGCTTTCCTGACAAGATGTGCATTACATAGCACACATTATTTATCGTGCAGCCCTAGTTTGAAGTGAACTCGGGACCACATTTGTCCTAAATAAAATGTACACGCATTTAACTCATGAGCTTGAGAACGAGAAGTCTGCTATAAGTTTTGGTAACAAATGTAGCTGTTCAATGTTTGATTTTTGTGCAGCGTTTATTAAGTTTTGTGTGTAAATTCATCTGCAGGGGTCCCCCACGCCCCCGGCCGGTGCGGGAAGGGGAGGAGGATAAAGAGAACCAGGGCGAGGGTGGGCAGAACCAGGAGCCCCGCCAGCGCCGCTATCGCCGCAACTTCAACTACCGCCGCAGACGGCCCCAGACAACCAAGCCTCAGGACGGCAAGGACAGCAAGGCAGCCGATGCATCAGCCGACAAATCAGCCGCTCCCGAAGTTGAACAGGGCGGAGCAGATTAACCGCCACCGGCTTGAACATCTAGACCATCCGGCCGGGTGGGTGCTGCTGTTGTTGCATGTGAAGGAACATACTTGCTTATCAAGTATGTTGCGCTTTTGACTGTGGCATGCTTTCTTAGTGAATCATTCATGAGTCCATCTGTGAGGTATTTTCTTTCTTGGGGTGTTTTTTTTTTTTTCTTATCCACATCACATTGCACGCCTCAATGTTAATGTTGTTTTTTTTGTTTTAAGAAAATAAAACCTATTTGTTGAAGCATTGATTTATTTTGCATTGCCATCGTTTTCATAGTTAAGCACATTTTTCACTGTGTATTCTCCCATCTGTCAAATTAAGTGTGTGTGTATAATATACATATGTATATAATAAATATAAATACACACACTTTAACCATGTATACTTGTCATATAAAAGAGTTTTACATTCCTAAAATGCACTTTAGAATGAGCTATGACTTTGCTTCGTATTTGAATTGTGTATCAGCACATAATTGTGGCAGGAGAATGGGAGGGGATGGACTCTAGATAATGGATGTTTCCGCTACAGTTTGCACTTTTCATTGATGAAAGGTTTGATGATAATGCTCTGGATTTGATCTAGCAGACTGGCACACTGTTGTTTATGCTACTGACAGCATGTTTAAAATGACTCCCAAAACCTTTCTAACCCCTTTTCTTGTTTGTTTGCATTTGCAGTTTTGTCAAGCAGAAACATCAAGATCTGAGCAATAAGAAACAGATATGACTTTGATCGTCTAAGCTTGCGAAAATGCATTTCGACCAGATTACCACCAATTGCCTGCAGACTCTATGCAGACCTGTTTTCTTTTTCCATTATTTTTGTGACAGCTAAAAATTTTGGGGAAACAGCAGATGTTTTTCTAAATCGGTCTTAAGTTTTTACACCAAATGGTTTTTAAAAGTAATTTGATATCTGGTCAGTTTGACATTTTTAAATAACTTTTTATGTATCCAAACATGAATTTTAACAAAGGCAAGCTGAAATAAAACCAGAAACAGTTCCTCTAGTACGAGTGGTGTTTTCTGTGAACGAACAGTTCATGAGGTCGGCAGAAAGAGGTCTAATTCACATCACGAACACATCTCCGTAAACTGAGAGTCCGCTCAGACGTCGGTCTCCTTGCGCAGTCGCTCCATGCGTTGTATGTTGTTCTCCATGGCTGTGCGGTTTGTGATCTGAGTGGCACAGTTGGCAGGAAACCAGCCCCTCTCACCATCTCTCATCCGTTCTCCATGACACCAGCCTACAGCAAAACAGACTCCCATATTGATCTACTCTATATATTTTCATACGTCCATTTAGTAGTGATATGCTGATTGGTTGACGCCATTTTACAATTGTGCAAAGAAAGCTTGTTTACCTTCAACTTCCTGTGAAACGATGACCAGTTCTGCCTGCTGCAGGCTCAGCTCATCTGGTGCTTTTGGCATATAGGCCTTGGTAGCTTCATATTGAGGCAAGTCTTCGATGCCCAAACAAAACGTGTTAGCGATAGCATGCTGAACTTCAGCAAACAAGTGGTTGCCAGGAATAATGTGCATAAAAACGATGATGCGAGGCTATTTTTAATAACACTGAATGGATCAGACTCACCATCGTTGGGGATGCTCTTGCTTTTTTTGACATCGTGGAGTGCAGTGACCCATCGAGCTCGGTCCAGCCTACAAACATTTCAAAGCAATAATTAAAATCGACTGCAACAAGTAAATAGGGAAAAAACAAAACTTTTCAGTATATGCTATTATAGAACAATTTTAAAAATATCCCCTTCAGGGTGCGATTCACAAGTCTTTACATTTTAGTACTATTTTACAAGACTGAGACCATCTATGTTGACTCAGCAATACCCATGTATCATTTAAGAAAAAAAAGATTGAAACGAGTCTACATTTTTTAATTGATACAAAAAAAATCCCCCACCATATATTTGATAAGGTTCAATTTCAAGATTAGATTAGATTCTTGTGACTTACGTCATCCAAGGGTTAATCATTTCACATTACTGCTTTTACATCAAAACAACTCAGAGTAAATAAAGGCTGAGAATCAGTGATCTTACTTGCTTTCTGCCACAAGAATCATCTGTTCACTACTGGGATTCATCAGCAGCTTCAGATTGAGTTTGGAGTCTGTCATTTCCTCTTCCACCTCAACCTTGTCCACGGTGGCATAGTCCAACACAACATAACTCTCCTCACTAGATAAACAGTATTACTGTAACATCAGTTATGCAACATATTTATGAACAAATTATCCACAGTCACATGATGGCGTTCTTTATAGACAGGATACTTGGCTGACCTGTATCCCTCAATGCAATGGGTTCGAGCGATCATAAGCACTGTGACAAACCAAGTATTACCAGCCATTTTTGTTTTTTACTGTGTGTGTGTGTGTGTGTTACATAGTACATTTACAATAGTAATCCATTTACAACAAGGTATTGGTAATGCATTAACTAATATTAAGAATAAAAGCCAAACCTGTGTTACAGTATTTATTCAAATTATCTAGTTAATAAAAAAAATATTCACTTTAGTAATCATTAAATGGCTGTGCTGACATGAATAATGTATCAGTAAAGGCTGAAATGAGCATTAACCAAGTGTATATATATATATATATATATATATCAAAAATATTAGAACATGTTACAATGTTTTTAGTGTCAACCAATGAAATCTCGTTGTAAAGTGTTACTAGTTAAAAATTGTACATTAATCTTTCAAATACTGCTAGATGATGTGTTAACTTTAGTTATTTATTAAAAACAGACCGTTGTAATACACTTAAATAAGAGTATTTAGGATATACCCAAATGAATAACATTAGATGTCTTCAGGATAATGTCGATTGTACAGATTTTTTAACTCTTTCACTTACCAGTATTGCAAGTATTAGCAAATCAGCCTAAAGATTAATTTATTAATATTAATATAAAAATACACAAGGGTTGATAGAGGTGTTTGAACTTTTTCCCAGTGAAGTGATATGAAGCTCTAATGTGGCCAATTCATGCGTTGCCATTCAGTCAGGATCAAGAATTCATATGCAATGCTGTTGTACGACAGACTCTGAATACAGCTGGTTTGTAGTCAGAGACTGGTCTGACCTTTTTTTTTTGGTGACGATGAGCACATCATTGAAGAGGAACAGATAGTAGCTTTTGATGCTGATAGCCTTGCGGAAAATGCTGAGATCGTCAGTGTATACAGCCAGCTCACCGCTCTTCTTCAGCCAGCGAGATGATGACACTAACGGGAAAGGCTAAAATAAAACACGTAAGTGTTTAGATTCTAATAGAAAAAATTCTATCTTAAAACACATCCTCGGTCTTGTGTGTTTCTTTTTCCAATCCTCTTTCTCAGCTGATCTTATTCTTCAAATAAAACGTCATTTGGCTGACAACCACAACCATGAGAGCCTGAAGAACCTTCTCATTCAGAAAAAAAGGTACAATAGCGGTCACTGGGTCACTGCCGTTTTACAGTTGTTTTCAACGGTTCACACACAACTTGCAAAATGAAGCAATGCATTTAAAATATTACAAGCACATCTCAAAAGCAAACATTTGCAAACCCCTCTGCCATAATATTAACATTGTGTCTATTTACCACCAGGCTATTTACTGTAACTCCGCCCACCAACAAAAGACAGCCGACAATCATCAGCTTCAGTGGCACAAACGGTTAAGTGTGTCATAAAACCCAATGCAAATCAAACCCAATGCAAATCCCCCCCCCCTTTCCAAATGACATCAGAAAAGCATTTATTTACAGAGGTGATGTGTGTTTGATTAGAGTTGGAGCTAAACTTTGCAGGACAGTCGATCGCCAGGAGCAGGGTTGGGCACCCCTGATGTAAATAATTGCTGTCTAATATACATTTCTGTGTGTTACATAGAGAAATGTGTTTTGCAAACAGAGCTTTTGACACTGTTTTCAGTTTCATAAAACAAAGAATAAGGCCCGATCCCAATTCTACCCCTAACCCCTACACTTTCCCCTACCCCTCCGTTTGGCGCGTTCACGTGTACGGGTAGGGGTGTCTCAATTTTCTTTTCGTCGGAGGGGTAGAGGGAAGGGCTCAGATACCCCTCCAAACGAAGATTTTTTCGGGACGAAAGGGCTAAGGGAAAATTTCCAACATGGCCGCTCACTCAAGCAAGCAGACCCATAAATGGAAGTCATTTTTGCCATCAATAAGGCTTTTTATGACAATTTTTCATTATATGTATATTACCATCTGTTTACGGTGATGTTCTGTAAAGAAACGTTTGCAAAAAAAAATTGCTAAAGTGCTAGCAGATAGCACTGACTGCACAATATTAAGATATCATCGTCTTCTTCATCTCACGTGATTTGCTGAAGAGAAATGCAAAAAAAATGCTATGACTGACAGAGACATCTTGGAATCTGTGATAAACATCGGCGCATGGAGCAAGCTAGTGACAGTGGATGATGACCTATAACAGTGTGGTGTCCCAACATTTTTAACCTTTGGTGGAAGGGGCGAGGGGTAGAAAATAGAATTGGGATTGGGCCTTAGTGTATAGTTTCAGAAACACTTTTTTCCTAATGTGTCCCTTTTAAGTGCCTTTTATTCTGAGATTGTTGTTACCAATGCAATGAAGAATAATAATAAAACATTTTCAGGATCAATGGGTTATTAAATCGAGATCTTATTTGAAATACGATGTATCGTGCAGCTCTATGGATTTCCATAATTGATTGTTAAGTCCGTGTGGTTTTGACCAGCTGTATTATTAAAGTGCTATAGAAATAAAAGTGTTTTGATGAACTCTAAAATATGTTTTGATGATCAAATCATTTACAGGTAAGTACAATAATTTCATTTCATTTATCTAAATAAAAATGCATTCATTAAAAACACCAGGTTTCTCTCTCTCAGGCCTGTCTCTTTTAAAAGTAACCTAACCTGCCTAAACATGTACCTTGATTTTGCCAAACTCCATCTGTTTCTGGATGGTGTACATCTGCTCTGTCCGCTCCATCCTCCGAGCTCCATCATTACAGCACTTTACCAGCTGAAAGAAGGAAGAAACATTTTTTTGATCAGCTGTGAAAAAAAAAGTAATTCCTTAACCTCTGAAGTTTTTTTAATCATCAACAATAGTTGTGTGCCACAACACACTTTCATTATTTATCTTGCAGAAACCAACCTTAAGGAACAATCCACACCAACCAGATCAACTAGTTTTCAAAAGGTGTAGTTTAACACATCCCTAGTTCATATAGGAGTAGCATCGTACCTTACTGATAGCTTTAAAAGCCCAACAGGCAGCAAAGTACTCAGCTGTCTCTTTAGGGGTCTTCTGACAGATGGTCTGCATATATGTGGAAAGACAAATTATAACAGTTTCACGTTCAAGTTCTAATGTTTCAAAACCAAACACACCTAAACTAGTCAGTCAAGATCTTTAGGTTCACTGGGAAATACAGCAAGTGTGTTATTGTGCCATGTGCTTTCAAGATGAAGTTCACCCAAAAATGAAAATGCCCTCCCTCAGGTTATAACTAGAAGATATTTTAAAGAACATGGGGGTAATCAAACCACTCACGGTCCCCATGTACTTCTACACTACAGGAAAAATCATTTGGAAATCAGTGGGATTTAATAATTTTATGGAGGGTTGTAATAACCTGAGGGTGATTATATGATGACAGGATTTTTGGGTGAAGAGTTGAGATGATTAATACCTTGCTCATTTATTATTATCAAGTATTATTGGTGCTCAGTTATTAATACTGGTTCCTATTATTGTCTCTGCCGACAACAGCTCGTTGTATAATATTTCTGCGGAAATGTATCCTTTTTCAAAATTCTCTGATAATTCATTGAACATTTTAACACACCCTTGCTAAATAAAAAATTAAATAAAAATAATACAAACGAAAAATCTAATACAAACAGTAACTTTTAGAGGGTTATCGTGGTTCTCTTGAAGGTAAGCAGTTCTCAACATGAATCATTATTAAAGATTGAAGCATCAATTATAATTGCGCATCAAATCAGAATACTAAAATGATTTCTGAAGGATCATTGAAGACTGAAATAATGGTTCTGAAAATGTTCCGTTGCATCACTGTAAAAAGAAAATAAGATATCTGACATATATATATATATATATATATATAGTTTTTTTTATATATATATTTTTTTATTTTATTATTATTATTATTATTATTTCACTTCCTTTATTTCAACTCCGAGCGCTTGAAGGCAGACTTAGATCAGAGATGTAACTGGTCTCCAGGTTGGATGGCTTAGAAGCTTTTTTGTGTCTCTTACATCCAAAAGAAGTGGCAGCCGAGTGATTCTCTGCATGGGTAAGATGAGGAAGGAGATCATGGGCAAACCTCCACAAGCTTCAGTGCCTTCAATCCGCTTTAGAGTTTCTCGAAAAGCATTGTTACTTGACCTAAAACAAACCAGAACCACAAGTCACACTGAATTCCTGTTAATTGCTTGCTTTATTCAGTATTTTATCATCTGGGTTCTTACTGTAGTTTCTGGAGCGTTCTCTGCTGGAAGGTCTCATTGGAGCAGTATACGATGTACGGCTTGAAATGTTGAGTCGCATATTTATTCACTATATCACTGATGTCCTTGATCACCGGATGTTTTTGATGACGTGTATCCAGGTCCTCAAAAAACCTAAGAAACATTAGATACCGCCTTTATGTGGTCAGTATATGAAATATTATAAAACTTTTCAAAGAATCTCTTATTTAATTCTACAATTCAATATAAAAACAGTTTCACAGTCAGTGCAGTGGAAGCGCATTTGATTATTTCTTCAGGCAACTGACAAAAGGAAATATAAGGATGTGTAAAGAGCGCCATCTGACTACAACCGAACCACCAGGGGGCGCAAAACACCGTGTAAATCTCTGCTACTCACTTTTTTTTTTACTGTTCGAGCAGTTCTCTATCACTTTAAAATAAAAAGATACAAATGAAAGACATGCATCACATCTATAACTATAAAGAAATAAAGTGACACTAGGTGTGTCATTGTTATGGTGATTTCAATATTTTGACCATTATAACAGAACATCTCTGGTTCTATTTCTGATATCTGCTCTCCTTAGTGTGAGAATAAAAAAATATCTGTATTCTTTTTCTACCACTGATCAACTTTAACATCGCAGCTACATGCAACAGACTTTCCCCATAAGCTCCTATCAAACAGAAGGTTTCGAGTCTTATTATTTTCCATCCCTAACGGCAACTCCCAGACTGGAAGGCCTCACTCCCACGACCCAGCTCATTTAATGTGCAAGACCAAAGCACATGACACAACATGCTCTAAAAGCTTTAGCAGATCTTAGAATCACTTCATTTTAGACTGTTTTAAAGCCACGCCACTGAAAAATCATGCATTCACAGTTTCTGAGAAACAGGTATAAAGTTTCATTGTCAATGTGTGAAAGACCCTTTTTGTGTGTGTGTGTAACACGAATCCAGGCAGTGGCAAGCTGCTAAACCAGTTCAACCAGCAAGTCTTAACACGTCCAGCAGTGCAGATACTGCAGTCGCGTCTGCTGGAAAGTCCTGAGTGATCCTAGATCCCGCTTTTTAATCACCCATATTAAACCTGGCTCAGAAAGAAGCTGAACTTGTACTTCCAGTATTAATGATATACTATACACAGTAGTTTTCTGTCATGCATGATATCTAGCACTCATCTAGCACAGAGTAAATCAAATGGAATTGTAAGTATACTATTGGCCAGTTGTAGTGTTGCAAAATCTGCAAATTTTGCATAGAATTGGGATACATTTATACAGGCTGTTTCTTTCAGTCTGTGTTGAAGAGAGCCTTGGTAAAAGATACTAACCCCAGAACATGATTTTAGAGCAATTATTAAAGCTAAACGCTACATTTTGTGTTCCATGGCCTTCACACATAAAAGCTGGAGACCTGAAATGCAGGCTCTAGCGAAGCTGATCCACACTTTGTTGTTGTGCAGATTTCAAGTTGGGTGAACTCTGACCTCTGAATTCATGTTACGCAAAGATTAATTGTGGTGTGAGCTATTAGCTGAATGAAAAGAATGCAAACTTTACATCTGTTTGTTTGTATCATAGCAGAAAGTGAAGTAGACAGTGTATGTTTGTATTTTGCAGTTTTATTATTTGTCACATGGTGAGTTTGTTTGATGCAGTGGGTGGTCATATATAAATTTAGTTTACTCAAAGCTTTGTGTGACCACCACTTTATTTGCTCAAGGAAATAACATTAAGAAAAAAATTACTTTAATATTGGCTCATATACATACATATACTGCTTATGCACAGAAAGCTCCACTGTACTGAGAAACAAAACACACATTACACATCAATAACAGTGCTCTGTCCTTCCATGTATAGCCTCAATTAAGCTTCAAAAATATGCATAACGAATGTTTATATAGTGTGCGTGTGTGACCTCCCCACTTCTGAAAACTCCCCTGTACAGTCCGATCCAATTTCAAATGCATGTAAAAATGTAACATGAGTGAAAGTTTGTACCGTTTGCTGACGTCCTGGATGACGGATATGTTGGAGAACAGATGATGGTGTTCTGTTGTTGTCATGGTCTTTTTCAAATCTGCACTGTCTTTAAAATGAGTCACCAGGATACTTAAACTGTGCTGGTAAGAATATTCGGATGTGATGATTTCAAAGATGGCCTGCACAATGAAAAAAAAAAAAGTCACTGGTAATGTATCAAAAAGAGAACAATAAATAAATATAAATGAATGCACAGTGTGACATGCTTAAGTTGTTACAGAGAAACCCTTCCATTACTTGAGCCCACTCTTAAAACAGCCTTTAAGATGCCAGAAACTAACACACTGGACATCAATAACTTTTAGAGTCTGCAACTAAAACCCCCAAAATGCACTGTATATGTATAGCATATAAAGACATAAAATGAAACCAAAACCCTCTTTAGAAGAAACGTCAATGTGACACCAAGACCAAGCTGAAGAAACACTTCCTTATTAGTCTACGATTGTCCAACAGTTAACGGTGTGCTAATGTGCAGTTCTGTTAGAGGCAAGCATGACCTTTTCTCACACATAAAGTTAGTTATTTAAAACAATTCATCTTTGGCACGTAAGCTGTCCCACCCCTTCTCTGCTTGAATGCACATCAGGTCATGTGACATAAAAAAGTAATGGCACACTTCTCTCTAAGAGTTAGTAATCTTCACCCAGTGGATGAAGGTACCACAAAGACTTACATTGTAGGATACATCGGACCATATGTTGAGACCACAATACAGTCTATAAGAACTATCAGGAGTTTCTCCTGAAAAGTCCTTGAATTATAAAAGACACGCTTTAGGAATGAATGGCCTTTCCTTGAAAATCCACAATAGAGCCTCATTTAAAGCAGCAGGTGGAACAAACGATCATCTAAGAGTCTGGGTGTGTCTGTGTTTGTGCACAAAGTGAACTTTAGTATTTACACAGCCATTTGAGTGCACTCGTATCAACACTACAGCCATTTGACAATGACTACATGAAAGGACGTCACTGACTAGTGCCAGTCTGTCACACACACTTAGACACTATCTACACATAGAGTTATATTATGAAATTCATGCAAGCTGCCATTACTGCAGTATCACATCCTTCAGAAATCATTCTGATATGCTGCTATTAATAACTATTCTTAATATTTGAGCAGCAAATCAACATATTTCAACATTTTTGTTGAAAGTTATTCGTAATTACTGTTTTTATTGCATTTCTTATCAATAAATGCGGCCTTGATGGGAACAAGAGGCCTTAAAGACTCACTTCTTGTCTTTTGCGTTCCTCTGGGGAGATGATATCCAAAATGCCCACATCTTTCACCTACGTTTGAAATGAAACAATACATGTTCTTATTAGGAATCATAAGCCTATTTTGATTAAACACATGTATTCTTAATAACTGAATGTAATAAATGCACTGCAACTAATCATTAAATAGTTTCTCTGAAATCTCTCAATGTTATGTGCTGATGCAAGTTCTTCACAGCTCTGACACTACTCCTCTTCATCACCTGAGGCAGCTGACTCCACGTGATGTACGATGCTCTGTAGTTCTTCACCACGATGCCCTGATCCTCCTCTGGAGGCTCGGTGGGTGAGAACTCATCGTCCTCTGTGCTCAGGTTGCTGGCGTTCAGGCCTCGCTCCTTGATCTCCTGGTAAAACCGCGGCTCTATAAGAAGATAATGAACAACGTTGAACCCGCTGCAGTTCATATAGTTTCTGGCCTTAGAAGAGTATTGAAGGAATAACAAAGCATCTCACATTAACCAAAAATCTAATTACTGCATCGGTAACATTTACAATAAGTTTCTAATTGCTGGGTACACTATGCTTTAAACATTTACTAATACAATAATGAAATCAAAAGTCGTAGTAGTTAATTTAATGGACCTGAGCTAACATGAACTAACAATGTATTATGTTTACTTCATTTAAAATAATGACTTAATATTTAATGGATGAACTAACGGGACTCTCTGCAGGTGTTACTGCTGCATGTATAGTTTCTAGTTTTGTTTTTCAAAGGGTTAACATATTTGATTGGATAGATAAGAGGATGCTATATAGTACACTTGTTTGTTTGATTGTTTTTTAAGGAAAAACATTAAATAACAAACCATCTTTGAATGAGCCAGCCTGCTTCCTGTTCCTGATCCTCCCCAATGTTCTCTGTGAAGAAAGACAACATAAATACATAGGGCAATGTGGTTTTTCTTTTTTCTGCAAATAAATCTAAATGAGTGTAAAATGTTCTTTGATAATGGACAACTTGAGAAAGAAAAGTGCATCAAGGGTCTAAATAGATGACATTCCTTATAAACAACTATTATGTTACAAAGACTCCTGATAGTTTGAATAGGTTTTGAATATTTTTAAATTTGCTGAAAGGAAGGCTGAGGGAGAGATACTAGGAACAGGGTCAGGACATGACGTTGAACCCGTGCCACTTATTATTAATGCCAACAGCTTAAATGTGTCCTATATGAGCACATGTGCTAAAACAGCATGCATTTATGATTATGGCAGGGGCGGATCTAGAAAATTATTCATGGGGTGGCATTAAAATGATGAGGGGTGGCAACACTGAAGCAAGCATACTTGCATGGTTTTTGTAGATTTAAGGAACGCCATTGTTATTCGGTGTATACACTAGGGTGCACATTTTTACATCGTCCTATTAAAAATGAAATGAAGGCTGATGTGTGATTGACTTAAACCTGATATCTGGATTTGAAAGTCAGATAAATTAAATGAGATGGTACGGTATATTTACCTTCTCTTTATTGAGTTCTATGCAAACGAGTTTAAGTCTATGCCAAGCTTTACAAAGCATGACAAACAATGCAGACTGCATATGGATACAAAGTCTCAGTGGATCAAGTTTCTTTAAGTCAAAAACACATTTAAATCACCAACATATATCTTCAAAATGAATAAAATGAATCACAGTATTTAGTGCAACAAGATCAAATAACTTGGATGAGACATGAAAACAAATTCAATAATTTTAGTGCAAGTAAAGCAACAAAAATCCCTTCAATAATAATAATAATTCTATAATTATTGTAGCGTGGAGACTGCGTCATGGTTATTTTCAAAGTTTTTCTCTGGGTTAATGAAAAGGCAGATTTTTTCTTCAAAACTTTTGCAATGTTTGTTATGTTGTTTACAGTCGAGTCGCTCTCTGCCACGACGATCTCTTAGGCTGCACTCAAACGATAACTTCGGTCCCCGAGAAAAAAATAAATAAAAGCCCGCCCACACTGAAAGCTGATTGGCTTATTTTGCTTAATAAACCAATCAGGATGCTCTCTGTCTAGCACGCGCTATGAACAGGCACACACACACACGCACAGTTCACATGCACGAATGGTCGATCTCTCTCTCTCTCTCTCACTCTGCCTTTTGCTCGCATTATAATATACAAGATGCAGACATTAATGTCTCGCGTGCATGCGCGTGCCGGCTTGGTGTAGATTCCGGGATATTTTGTCCAATTTGCGGGCATCAGGGAGCCACTATCAATATACAGGGCACTAGAGCTGGGGTGGCAAGGCTTTTTCTTAGGCCACCCCGGTAGATCCGCCCCTGGATGTTTACAAAATATTTTGGTCACACTTCAATTTAAGGTCCAATTCCTGCTATCAACAAACCATTAACTGAGGTTTTTGCTCCAATAAACTCCTAATTGGCTGCTTAATAGTAAAAGCAGTAGTAAAGTAGTAAAATTAGGGATGTATACAGTATATGTGCTTAATAAGTACTAATGAACAGCCAATATATTAATAATAGACATGCTAATAAACAACTAGTTAATTGTCAGAATCTGCCTCGATACAAAAGTGTTAAAGTTTTTTAGAAAGAAGCTAAAGTGAACTTTTTACCCCATATTTCTTCGCCTCACAAGGGTTCTATAATAGTTATATATATAAACTGCCAACATGCCACTATTCTGCTTTCCTGCTGTATAACATATTTGATCTAAAATAATGCAATAACCTAAGGTAGGGCTTTGCTTCTCCAAATTGTGTTTTCATTATAGAGAATTCAGGTTTCTTACTCATCCTTACTTCATCAGATTATAGTTTGCCAGAACTCCTCGACAAAGAGCTCTTTGTTTAAACTGTCAGAGTGTACTTCAAAAATGAAGGTGAAAACAAATAACTCGCATGCAATAAAATTTAAAAAAAAAAGAATAAATTCTTCTTACCCCTCTGGACCTCTCAAACACCTCGCCATTGATGACTCTGAGCCTCTCTTGCTGTAGTGTGTAGTCTGGATCCTTCAGTTTGCTGCTGTGGTAAATAAAGATGGCTAGCAGTACTACAGGCGCCTGCAGGAAGAAATCCATCGATGGACGAAAGTCAAACAGGAAGAGAGAGAGCGCAGTGACGATTACTGTGGTGATCTGGCCCGTAAGCACGTGGAACATGTTATCCCGGAACTTGAGAATGAAGGCCACCGACAGGCCTAGAGCGGCTGTTACAAAGACCAGTGCGATGGAGAAGACGTTGTGTCCGTAGAGGAGGCCGCAGTGAAGCGTCAGGTCACGGTAGTCAGAGTGCAGGAGCAGCGTGAGGCTGTTGAAGATCAAACCGAACACATACAGCTTGCTGTTCTGGATGAAGATGCTCTCCACCAGCTGCTCTCCCTCCTTGAGGATCTTCTCATTGTAGATGTTGGCCAGTGCAGAGATGAAGCATTGCAGCAGCAGCAGACAGTAACCCAGGCCGAAGCTGTTCAGCTTGTGGATGAGCTGGCTGTCCCACAGCTCACGTTTCCAGGAGGTTTCATTATAGTTCTGATGCTCTGGCGCAGGATGGGCGTATTTTAGGCAGCTGTTGGAAGGGGTGGAAATGTGGGCTGGGTGGATGCCATGGACGGCAATTGCATGCTGGTCACCGCTGCCAGTCGTCAATGACACAATTGACAGGAATAAGATGATCAAAGATGCCCACTGCACCCAAGACAGGCGCCTCCTACAGGTCAAGAGACGGGAGGTCAGTAACAGATAATACAACAAAATACAAGCATCTTAAACAGATATCAAGAAATGATGATGCTTACTTCAGAACAACACGGAAGAGAATGGCTGTTGTGAAAATGACAATGTTGGAAAACATAACTGCCATGGCCTTTTAAAACACGAGAAAAATAGGAATGTTATCATTCATAAGTTTTGGGTCAATTACATTTTTTAAATAAATTAATAATCTCAATGTTGATCAAAAGTGATAGATGCCTTTATAATAATAGAAAAGTCATCTATTTAAAATAAATTTACTTTCTATTTATCGCAGAATGTATTATGGTTTCCACAAAAACAGTACGCAGCACAACTTTTTTATTAACATTGAGAACAAAACAGCATATTACAATGATTTGTGAAGGATCATGTGACACTTAAGACTATTATGCTTACTGAAAATTCAGCTTTGCCATCACAGAAATAAAAAAAACTGTTATTTTCAATTGTAAGTTTATAAATACATCTATTTAGTTTATATATTTGTTTACTCGTCTGTATGTGTGTGTGTATATATTTATATATATTTTAGTGCTGTCAAAGGATTAATCGAGATTTTTCTTTACATAATATATGTGTTTATGCTGCGTTTATTTATTATGTTTACATTAAAACACACACGAACAGTATATATTTTGAAAGTATTTACATATAAATGCATTTATACATTTATTTTCTTATGTTTGATATTATATCTTAATATATTAATTTATAAACAAAACATATTTTTATTAAATATATACATGCATGTGTTTGTATTTATATATACTTAATAAATATACACAGTACAAACAAATATATAAAGAAAAACTTTTATTTTGGATGCGATTACTCGTGATTAATCATTTGACAGCACTAATATATTTATAATTTAATGTATTCATTAATTACTAAAATATTTTTGTATATGCAAAGAGTTACTTTCCCACTAATATTCATTTATAATGACTATACACTTGTAATAATTAAACATACCGGTTGCAGGTAGGTCATCACATAGAAGATTATGAGGTTATCAAGGAAGTAGAGGAATGCAGGAACGGACCATTTCAGGTAGCTGAGAAAAGAGGCACTGGATGAGCAGCCCAAATCTTTATAAGAGCGGCCCTCTGCAAGAGAAAAGCAATGGTTGTGGTCTCATAACAAATAATATGTAAAGTACGCTGAAATAACAGCATCTATCACAATTTAACATACTGTATATACACTAGTTTAATATGTAAATTATTTTGGTTTGAGAAAATAACTTTGGGCCTCACCTCGAATGACCACCCGTACTGACATCACTAAACAAAATACTAGTTTGATGGCCTCTGCCATTAAATTCACAGATGCAGGAAGAAAGTCATATTTGTTTTCTGTAAGTAAGAAAAAAAACTTGTTGCAACAATATTTTAAAACGCACATTGCAAAAAGTAAGTAATCGGTGGTAAGGAATTATACATTAAGTTTCTGTATGTTGGTGTTATATTATGTTACCTTCGTTGGCCGAGAATTTTAGTAATAGGATGCGACTGGTTCCCAATGTAACGAAACCCAGACCCAGAACCAAAGTGTAGGCTGAAGATCTTGAGCACAGCCACGAGCAAGGACAGCAGCAACGGCATAAAGAAGAGGACGAGGACGGGGCCATTATGGACAACGTGAGCTGAAGTTCTTCATAGGAGAACGAACAGGATCACTGTGAAAACATCAGAAGATCATTTCAGTCAAAACATTGAAACAATGAGAAATTAAGAAAATAAAAATTGAAATGACAAACTGGTCTCTCCAGCACTTCCACTCCTCAAATACCACTTAGTCAATCAGTCTGTATCTAGCGCTTTGTTTTGAACATGATTCACAATCACAAATGATGAGCCAACCAACAAAACATGCAGACATGAAGTCATTGAACGAGGCATGATGACTGTTTGTGTTTCAGTGTTTACAGACAGTTCAGACTGGAAGGAACATGAACATTTTGTCTTTTGTGAAGGCAGTGACCTTCTAAATATTGTGCTTTAAATATTACATCTTTTAGTACAGCGCTGTTTAAACGTCAAACCACAAAAAGCATAAATGAAAACAATAGATGATTATGACATTATCTCAGAAAATACATGGAAATAGTCAAAATACAATAGGAATGTAAAAGAAGCGGTGATACTAAGTAGTTTGCAACCACTGGATACAGTAGAAAGAAAAATTATTCTAATATTTAACGTTACAGTGGTTCATTATTCACAGTGGGCTCATTATGATACGTGATTGTTATGATGTTCCCGACGCAATAACAAAAGAAGTGCATCATCCAGTTTAATGACAGGATATTCACAATGTAAATGTCATTATGTGAATGTGTTGATAAAGCTCAAATAGATTAATGTTCGGTGCTTTATTTACCTACCCATATGTTCTCACTCGAACTAACCTGCCCACGTCTTCCGCGTCTTCGCGCATGCGTATAATAAAGCTTCGTCATCGTTTGTTGGCGGGACGTTTTCCTCATTAATATTAATTAGATTATACTGACGTTTATTGGTAGAACTCCAAAGAAGAAGGCGTGGCTGGTTAATGAATATTAAAATAATCATTAGCCACGGAAGAAATAGTGCATTTCCAGGCTAAATTAGCTTATATGAAGGAATTACGTTATTGGAGAGAGGGTAGAAAATGTGTTTGTTATTTGTTGGATAAGGAATAAACTGTTTGAATGTGTGCCGAAGAATAAACAGTGTAAAGTATTTTTTAACACTTTAGGGTTGTAAATCTAGTATTTTTAAGTATATGCTTATGTATAAGTGAATAATTAATAATGTATTTTTAAATAATGGATAGGGAGTTGGACCCATAGGTCGTGGGTTCGAGTCCCAGGTCCGGCAGGGATTGTGGGAGGTGGGAGTGAATTCCCAGCACTCTCTCCACCTTCAATACCACGACTGAGGTGAGAGCCGGGCACTGTTCCCCCAACTGCTCCCTGGTCGCCGCAGCAATGGCTGCCCACTTCTCCGGGTGTGTGTGGTTGTTCACTTCTTACTGCTGTGTGTTTGCACGTGGATGGGTTAAATGCATAGCACAAATTCCAAATATGGGTCACCGTACCTGGCCACAAGTCACTTCACTTCACTATACTGCATGTTTTACATTTTAAAGTGTGTTTAATGTTGTACAGTAGACTATGAAATGTTTAATATTCATTTTATCGCATTTTATTTACTTGTTTCTTCGCATCTGCAATGAGGAAAATGCATGAGGATAATTGATGGTAATTCCAAGAAGTCTTTCCCAAAACACACCTCTAAGGGAAATGTGGTCATGAGTCATGTGCAATATTACATAAAGCTCAATCTGTACAAATATTGTTGTGTTTTTTAATTATATGACGGATGGCCTGTGGTGGAGGTAGTGTAAGTGTTAAACAAGGTCCAGACTGTATCTGTTTAGACTTCAAATCCATAGACATTTACTCACATAAACTTGCACACTGTAAACAAGCAATGTATGAAAAAACTATTAAAAGGAAATCATTGGGATTATGAGTAAATCCTTGTAATGATATTTCTGTCTGAAGCAGAAATGAGGAAATTTTTTACAAACTGAAGCCTATATTCATTTATTTCAGAACTCATGATAATCACATGTATAGTAATAGAACACTATTCACTGATGTTGGTGAAACATGGTCCACAACCTCTTCATTTTATTTAAGCTGACTGCACTATGACATCAGTGGTTTCCATCGGAAAGGACTGAACTAGCAAATATGTAAATATGGTAACTTTTCCGTTCTTGCCAACAAAATATTTGCTCAAAATAATGAAAAGGTTTTATGTTCAAAAAACCTCAGAGCACTAATGACTAAACAAAAACAAGAAGTTTCAGTTTTTTTGATAACTTCCCTCGAACACAGTGTTTAAACATGTGTGCAACAGGGAGGTGGGGGGAGATAAAGCTCACTGGCATTTCTCTGAAAGTTCATATTACCCTGCACTCCGAAACAGACAGTTATACCTGGAGTTTCATTGTCAGATATGCAACCCTGCTCCTGGCCAGGGGCCCCTTATGGCTTGGCCCTTCTGGCATTCATGTGTAATTGTGCCACAGCTGTGGAGAGACACTATTACATCGCAGCTGTTAATATTAACTGGGATTACACATCTGCCGGACAGCAAAGGTATGAAAAAGATCATTATTGTTATTATTGTTGAGTTGTGTGCTTGTTTGGTTCTTGTATAGCTATTGCAGATAAAGTTAATTACTACTGTAAAAAAAATACAAATAATTACATATCTGTACTGAAACAATTTGTTACATGATATACCATTCAAAGAAAATATTTTACATTTAAACAATTTCATGAGTAAGGAAACATAAGGACATGTGCCAGAGATGTTTTAAATGAAATACAAGTAACCCCAAATAAACAAAATGTAAAACCTGCTCCAAGAAACTATTGTAAAGTTTGTTAAAACAATCTTACACCATATCAAGGCTTTATTCAAAAACATTTCTCATTTGCATTTAGTTTAACTTAATGGACTAAAATAATTATAAAAAAATAAAACTTAGTTAATTAGGAATAAAACTATATCAACATTTTTAAAAAATGACAAAAAATAAATTAATTAATTACCAAAACTTTAAATTAAAGTTGGAAAATATAAAACCAGTCGCTTTAAAATAAAACTGCATTTTCAAACACATTGAAGTTGTTGTTGTTTTATTTGCTCATTTAAGAGTTGTTGATGGTTGTTGTTGTATTTCAGGTCTGGGCCATCATATAAAAAGGTAGTATACAGGGAGTACAATGAAGGATTCACACAGGCTAAAACACATCCCTTGTCCTCAGGTATTCTGAATACCATAGACGATGTCTTTGTTTCAATATTAAAATCCATAAGTCATTATGCATAAGCATTTGCATTACTATTACATTCACTTTTAAATCCTGATTCTTCAAAACTAATGTTCTAGGGTTGCTTGGGCCGACACTGCGAGGTCAAGAGGGTGACACAATCATCGTCACGTTCAAGAACATGGCCGATCATCCCTGCAGCATCCACCCACATGGCATTGCTTACGGGAAGCAGTCGGAGGGTGTGTATCCTGATGTGATTGCGCTAACAGTATGAGTGACGCAAGACAGTTGTAACATACTAGTAACAAAATAAAAAACAGACAGTGTGCTATGAAATAAGATCCAACAGACAGCTACATTTCTAAAGAAATGTTGATTAGAGGACATTATGGATTATTTTAGTGCTCATCATTACAAAGTAAACACTTTGCGTAACACAAACAGCTGTGTTTGATTTCTTTGGAAATATTAACCCAAGATACAAGTGAACCACAGGCTGTACCTAAGTCCAAAGCAGTGAGTCTCTGATAAATATTTACAGATACACTATCCTCATTTTTCTTTCTAAACGCGAACTCTTTTTCCCTTCCAAGATAAATGGATGTTGGTTATATTGTAATAAACACCATCTGAACCTGCATCCTTCTAACACTGCTAATGTTTTCCATTAGGATCGTTTTACTTCGACAACACATCACTCTTTGAGAAAGAAGATGACGTGATTTCACCCGGCCAAGAGCACACATACCACTGGGAGGTGACGTCTGAGGTGACCCCCATGGCTGAAGACCCCCCATGCATCACCTACACATACCTCTCCCACTATGACATAGTCAAAGACTACAACACAGGGTTAATAGGCACAATGCTGATCTGCAAGAAAGGTAAGTAAGGCAAAAACAAGATCTTGGATTTATTATGTGATGTTCATTACTCCTTGGATGGGTTATGATTCTCACCTTTCATTTACCTCTTGACCACTAAATCTAATCTCAACACATTTACTGAACCTCTATGCTCTTATTTATTATGTCTCTTCAACAAAACATTGGTTAACTATATGAGGTCTTTATTAAATAATTAATTACTTAATTGATTATTTATTCTACACATTTTTGGTAATAAAATTCTGATCACTTTTAGATGACTTTTGACCTCATCTCATAAACTTTTCACGTTGATTTAAAGTGTTAGCTCACCCAAAAAAATGTGTTTTACACCTTTGAAGCATCAGGTGTATGTGACTTATCTCTTTCCAATGAATCCAATAGGAGTTATATTAAATATTAACCCTATATAACCCTACATGATAATAAGCCTATATGATAATCTTGTACCACATTTGATTTAAACATATAAAGAGTAAGAAAATATATATATATATTTTTCATTTTTTTTATAATTAACGACATGAAGTATTAAACATTACTTTATGCCAATGTTTCCCAAAATGGGGTTCATAAAAAAACTGCATAGTATTTGTGTGTTTAATAATAATGAATGTTATTATAAAATAAACAATAAAAACAAACATCAAAAGAAAACACTGTCTAAAAATATATTGGACTTCCTTCCCAACCCTGTACAGTTTGAGTTTCCCAGAAATTACGCAACTATAAACAGCTCTGTTTGTCTAGAAGATTAATGTGTCTTTGTCCCACAGGCACCCTAGACGACTCCGGAAATCAGATTAATTTCCATCAGGAGGCTGTCCTGTTGTTTGGAGTGTTTGATGAGAACAAGAGCTGGTACAGCACCAGGGGCCCTACGCAGGCACACAATGTCAAATACACTATAAATGGATATACAAATGGCTCTGTCCCAGGTTGGTTTGATATTTTTCACACATAACATATAATTTCAGCAAATCTACCGAGGTGTAAAACTCCTCCTTGTCATCCTCCAGATCTGGACATCTGTGCCCACTCCAAAGTCAGCTGGCACCTGCTGGGGATGAGCTCTGAGCCGGAGCTCTTCTCTGTACACTTCAACGGGCAAGCCTTGCTGCATGATGGCCACAAAACCTCATCTGTTGGCATCATTAGTGGAACCGCCACTAGTGCCAGTATGACTGGTATCTACCCCGGCCGCTGGCTTGTTTCTTCTCACATTAGCAGGCACATGGAAGGTAAAACCTGCCAGAGAAACCACAAGATCTCATGAATTATTCATTTAAAACATCAACATATGCAGTCTTTACTTCATAGATTTATGGAATCTCCATAAATGCTGACAGCCTGTACTTTATAAAAATGATTACGGTGTCACACACCATATTTGCAGCTGGTTTGCATGGGTACCTAAATATCGAGACGTGTGATGAGTACACAGCACCAAAAAGACGCCTCACCATCCAACAGAGACAAGAAAGCCAAGAGTGGACCTACTACATAGCGGCAGAAGAGATCATTTGGGATTATGCTCCAAATATGCCAGAAAACATGGATGGGTATGTGCATCGTGATTAAACAACAGGACATGACTTTGTTTGAGCTCTGTTCTGATGTTTTATCTCACTTTTATCCACTCAGGGATTTCCGATCAAAATATTTAAAGCAGGGACCTCAGCGAATAGGTAAAAAATACAAAAAAGCAGTATTTACTCAGTATAAAGATGGCACGTTTAAAGAGAGAGCGGAAGACAAGCAGAGAAAGAAAGAGCTTGGGATACTTGGCCCAGTGATAAGAGCTCAAATCAGAGATGTCATTAAGGTATAAAGCTTCTCACGCAATCACAGCTCTAATCATTGCTGTTTGATTTCATTTTATTTTTCAGCTATGAACATATTTAAAGGGTTAGTTCACCCAAAAATGAAAATTTTGTAATTAATTACTCAACCTCATGTCGTTTCAAACCCTTAAGACCTTCGCTTTTTGATTATTTTGATTATTTCAGAGAGACATATGTCCCTCCATAGACGGCAATACAACTGAAATACTGCTTTCACCCAGGCTGATTACGTCAAATGCTTTAGCTTGCATACTTTAGAATGGCGGTAGACATAAGTCACGAGAGAAGAGTAAATTATTTTATTTTTGTTTCATTTGAGCAAAAAAATATTCTGGATCTGGGTTTTTTTTCAGTTGTATTGCTGTCTATTGAGGGTCAGATGGCTTTCTGTATATACTTTGTTTAAGTTGTGTTCCGAAGATGATTGGACGTCTTATTGGTTTGGAACGACATGAGGGTGAGGAATTAATAAAAGAATTTAAATTTTTGGGTGAGCTAACTCTTTAATGTTTCTGATAAGATAGCATGATGATTGTGATGTTGTTTCTCTAGATTGTCTTTAAAAACAAAGCATCCCGTCCATACAGTATCTATCCTCATGGGCTGACCGTTGATAAAGCAGCAGAAGGAGCCAGTTATCCTGCAGGAGGTTTGTTTGATATCTATGAATTTATATTTTTCAAGTCTACACTATACATGCATACAACTTAATATATGCATCTTTATTTAAATCAGCAGACAAAATTATGAGAAGATATATGTTCTGATATCTCTAACGTGATTAAAAACTGATGCATTCCAACTCATACAATATAGATCATAGTAGGGGTGGGAGAAAAAAACGATTTTTTTCACAATACTTGTAGCACCAAAATTTGTAAAAAATAAACAATACATATCGTATCAGCACCCAAGTGTCATGATAGTATCGAATCGGGAGGTAGGTGTATCGTCCCATCCCTAGATCCTAGTAAAATACAAAATAACACTATCTTAGTTTTTCCCAACATCATGCGGGCCTAATTTGTAGTTCTTAATCAATACATACACATAAAAATAAAAATGTAAGCATGACTGATGCTGAGAGAATGTATTTAAATAAAAGGGAACCAGACACATGGGATCCAGCCAGGTGAGAGTTACACATATACATGGAGTGTATCTGAGGAAGATACTCCAATGGACAGTGACCCCCGATGTCTAACCAGGATGTACCACAGTGCAGTGGATACTCCTCGAGACATTGCTTCTGGTCTTGTGGGTCCTCTTCTCATCTGTAAGAGCCAGTCTCTCAACAAAAAGAATGTCCAGGTAACAGCTTTTCATTTGCAATGTACAGTATTACAGAGCAAGAGTCAAATGTTTGAAATGAAACTATCCTATTGGTATTGGCAGTTCCAAACAGTAGGCAGCAAAGTAATTGTGCTTCATATGCTACCTTTTTGCAAAAAAATATGGGGTGGCATTGTATTCTTCACAGATCAGGCAAAATCCAGCACTGCAGAAATAATAAATACAGCTCCATTAATCTATTTTGATTTGCATTACTGAATTAAAAATGCATCTATTAATGTTATTTCACTCATCTATAAATGCTATTTTATTTTTTTGAGTGTAACATGTATTTTTTATGCCTAAAATGTCACAGCCTTAGCTTAATGATAAGCCAATATCAAAAAAGTGAGCTGCCACTTTTGTAGAGTGTTTTGAATTACTCTATCTTGAAGTTAGGTTAGCATTCTGCCTCAGGAAATGGCAAAGCAGCTCACTTGTATTTGGAAATTGAAAGTAATTCTCTCTTTTTTAGCTGAAAGCAGACAAAGAACAGCATGCAATGTTTACCGTCTTTGATGAGAACAAGAGCTGGTACCAAGATGAGAACATTAACACATATTGCAGTGACCCCAAAAGAGTTAAAAGAGATGATCCAGAGTTTTACAAGTCGAACGTTATGCACAGTGAGTGATTTTCTGATATTTATTATATCAGTGTGGTTGATTGATATTTAGTACATGTATTCACTGCGTCAACTTTTACAGCAATAAATGGCTATGTATATGAAAGTGGCCAAGAATTGGGATTTTGTAATGGTGAAATCGTGACCTGGCATGTATCAAGTGTTGGCGAACAAGATTACATCCAGACTGCCACTTTTTATGGCCATACATTTGAGCTAAAAAACAGAGAGGAGGATATGCTCAGTCTGTTTCCCATGACTGGTGAAACTATCACTATGAACATGCTTAATATAGGTGAGTATCTTGTAATGGATTTAATTTAATTTGAAGAGATTGTTACTGACTACACAAAATCAATAATAATAATAATAATAAAAACTTTGAATTTAACCCTAACACTCTTGACTTTATAGGTATTTGGCTTTTAGCTTCATTGAACTCCCATGATTCCACTAAAGGAATGAGGGTGAAATTCAAGGACCTTGAATGCTTCAGAGATTACGTAATGGAATATGATTATGACTCAGAAAAATTCACTGTATGGAAACCTGCGTCAATCAGTGAAATTAAAAAAGAGGAACCAAAACAAACAAAACCTATTGTGGTTGATGAAGCCACTGACAACTATGCAGAGGAATTTGGCTTGAGGACATTTAAAAACCTTAAAGATGATGTTGAGCTAATTGACTTCTCCATACTAGATTTTGATGATGATTTATTGCCGCCAATTGAGACACAAAGACCAGCATCAAGAGACGAATTGGACACATCACACAATACTACATTTGGATCTTTCAATCAGACTCATGGCTTATCGGCTGAGGAGGCTGGTTTGGACAAGAGACAATCTTCTAATAAAGTCTTGAATGAAAGCACAGAAGAGGTACTAATAAACATGACAAGCCTTTTTGATTCCAAACAAGAGCCCATGTCAAACAATGATACGGACAGTGTTATCTTGCATTTTCCAGTTGTAGAAAGAAAGGTCCGCAGTGTACCAAAAGGGCCAGGGAATGAAATGGAAAGTGTCTCCACAAATTTTACTCTGGATATTGAAATAATTGCCAACATGGTACAAAATATCAGTTCATCATTAGAAACAGAGAGTATTAATGCTTATAATACTCAAGTGGAAAACGTCAGTTTATCAATAGAAACAGAGAGTGTCTCTGTGAATACTTCTCGTTTAGAAAACGTCGGTTTATCTTTAGAGACAGAGAGTATCGCTGCTTATACTTCTCATGTAGAAAACATCAGTTCATCATTAGAGGCAGACAGTGTCTCTGTGGATACTTCTCGTGTAGAAAACATCAGTTCATCATTAGAGACAGCGAGTGTCTTTATGAATACTACAAATTTAGAAAACGTCAGTTCATCATTAGAGGCAGAAAGTGTCTCTGTGGATATTGCTAATTCTCCAATAATTGAAAGCACCCACGGAATGAATGAAACATACATTTTCCAAACTAACACCAGCATTAATTCATCTGATGCTTCAGTTGGTGAAAGGAACATTACCATGGAAGATGACAATCCAACTCTAAATTCAAACCTCTTGCTTTTAAACGAAACCATAGAAAACAAAACAGTAAATCAAGAAGAGGCAAACACTAAAAATAACACTGACTTAGCAGATGACCATGATAGATCAGGTCAAGTGTTCATATACCACGTGCCTAGTCCTGATTCTCTCTCCAACAGCTCAGAAACACAAACTGAGGAGGATTTTGTGCTTCTGGATGGTGGTCATCCCTCGGACATTCAAACAGATATTAAGACTCTGGTAGAATATAATGTCTCACCAATGGACACACCAGAGGAGATTGGTGAGCTAACTGAAAACACAACAAGGCTTCAAGAACTCAACAGCACAGAGGTGAATTACACCGGTGAGGTGCTTTCACAGATAAACTCTGAAACTGAGGGCATTTTTAATCTCAGTTTGTCTACGCCTTCGAGAAACAGCTATTTGCAAAGCAATGAGTCTGAATCTTCAAATGTAACTTTCAGTTTCAACCTTGACTCTAAAATAACAGAGAACAGAACAGTACCCACTAATGTTACAATAAAATCTCACAGTGACATTTTGAGAAACGCATCAGAGCTCTTTTCTTCAGAAAGTACAGAGAATATGTCCCTTTCTCTTGGCTCTTTCAATGTTCCATCCACAAAAAATGTCTCAGAAAGCAAAAGTGAAGAGGAAATAGTCATCTATCTGAAGAACAGTCACAGTGAGGCCATACTCACATCTCATCTCGATTCAAAAGAAGAGCACTGGGGTTATGAAGGCAAACATGAACTGGTTCAGAAGGAAATCCCAGATCACATGAACAAATACATCTCAGACAATTTTGCATCCAATTCAAATAAACCAACGACTGAAAAGAAAAAAAAAGTAGTTCACCAGAGGATAAAGCCGAGAAAGGGATATGGCATGAAGACAAAGAAAAGGAAAGAGTATAAGCCACAGCCACGTTCTGATGTTCCTCCAAAGGGTTTTTCTCCAAGAGGTTTTGGACCTTCTGGGTTGACTCCAAGGGGAAGCAGGCCTATCTCTAGTGAGGATGAACTGATGGGGAAATCCATCGTCATAGGAGTGCCAAGACGAGATTTCAATGAATATGATTTATATGTTCCAAAACATGAGCAGAGTGAAGATTTCGATAGTATGGTTGATCACCCTGAAGAATATGAATATGTAGAGTACAAAGACCCTTATAGCAAAACAGCAGATGTTCAAAGCCCAGTGCTTGATGCAACATCCCAGCATTTTTTGAAAATGGCTGAAGACAAGGACACCAGAACTTTTTTCATCTCAGTTGAAGAGGAAGAGTGGGATTATGCTGGTTATGGGCAAAGGTAATGTTGTCATCATGTTTTTCAAAAACTCTAAATTTAGCCTTTCTAGAAACAAAAAGTGTGACCATATTAATTTTCCAAAAAATATAACTCACTTTTTTTTGTTTGCAAAGGAGGCTTGATAAATCATCTCAAAACGAGAGGCCCACATCTTTCAAAAAAGCGGTGTTCAGAAAGTACCTGGACAGCACCTTTAGTATCCGAGACATCCGAGGGGAAATGGACGAACACTTGGGAATTCTGGGTCCGGTCATCAAAGCTGAAGTTGATCAGACTGTCATGGTAGACCACTGAATAAGTGAACATACTTGTGCACAATTGAAAATGACAATCAATTATATTGCTGTTTTTGTGCTAGGTGTTTTTCAGAAACCTGGCTAGCCGTCCGTACTCTTTGCATGCCAATGGAGTAAAGTACTTAAAACAAATGGAAGGCCTAAGTTACGAAGACCAGTCACCGTATTGGTACAAACAAGATGATGCTGTACAACCCAACAGCACCTTTATCTACATGTGGACAATAAATTCCAAATCTGGACCTCAAAATAATGAATCTGACTGTCGAACATGGACTTACTACTCTGCGGTCAATTCTGTAAGCATGAATTCTTCTTACTTTTCCACTTAATTAAAGATGAGGGCTGTCCATGTAATAAATGCACTGTTAATTAAAATGAATAAAAAAAAATGTGTCAAATAACTATTATGAATTTTCAATTACAATTGTTTTACTTTTTCGTCGTAGGAGAGAGATATAAACTCTGGGCTGATTGGACCACTTCTGGTGTGCAGGAAGGGGACACTGGATAAAAAGCCTCTGGACAGAAGAGAGTTTGTCCTGCTCTTCATGATATTTGATGAGAATAAGAGCTGGTACTACGAGGAGAATCGGGAGAGGATTGAAAGAAAAAACAAAAGAGCAGTCATGGATCCAAATTTTACAAATAATTTAAGGTTTGACGGTAAGAAACTGTTCATCTTCAACTTTATTTTATTTTCAATGGGGTATTTATATTACAGTCATCATCACTGAATTAACACCCAATACATTGAAGCACGTATTGAGAAAGAATTTGTTGTTTATTTTGTCAGCTATCAATGGCGTCATCTACAGTCTCAAAGGGCTACGAATGTACACAAACCAGTTAGCGAAGTGGCATCTGATCAACATGGGCTCTCCCAAAGACCTCCACAGTGTCCATTTCCATGGTCAAACGTTCATAAATAAGGAATTCAAGGACCACCGTCAGGGTGTTTACCCACTTTTACCAGGTGTGTAGTGACGTTTGAAGATACTTGCTTATTCAGCTGATCTAGAAAAGCCATTCACATATAGATCCCATCATTTAGGTGGATTTGCCACACTGGAAATGTTGCCTTCAAAGCCTGGTCTCTGGCAGCTGGAGTCTGAAGTTGGACTCTCACAGCAGAGGGGAATGCAGACGTTATTCCTTGTGCTAGATAACGGTATCACATACTGTATAGTAATTTAGCTTGCTGGCCTCATAGCAGATTACAGATTCTGTCAGGTCTAAAAATATTACCTGGTCTGTTTTGCAGTCTGCGATCATCCTCTTGGCCTCATTTCTGGAACGGTGAAAGATGAACACATATCAGCATCCGACTCTAGAGGTAAGATTTGAAAGTATAGCTTTTTTGTAGCATAGCAGGGTCACATTAATAACACTTTTTAAACACTGGTTTTTAAGGACAATGGTATCCTCACTTGGCCAGACTGCATAATACAGGGAAATACAACGCATGGAGTACCACAAAGACAGCACAGCACATTCAGGTAACCGCACAATAGTGTGCAGACAATTAGCTCATAAATAAAGAAATGCTAATGGCTAGTTACTTGAAGAGGCTGTATCCTGTGTTCCAGGTGGACTTCCAGAGGCCGGTAGTGATTAGTAAAGTTGCCACACAAGGAGCCAAGCAATTCTTGACACATAATTTTGTGCTGAACTACACCATTTCCTACAGCACTGACAAAAAGAAGTGGACTTTCTACAAGGGTGACAGCGATACCGTCAGAAAGGCAAGTGACTATTTCTGTGTGGTTATAAAGTGAATGTACATTTCAGCATATGGATCCATTCCACTGCACAGCATTTAGCTGTTTTTTCTATTTAAACATGCAGAAAGAGGTTCTCAAACAGGGCGCCTCGGCAAACTTGCCTTAAGACAACTTTAGAGTTTTTAAAATGAGAAAACACAAGCTATTACAAAGCAATGTAATACTAACTCATAAAATCTAACACCATGGGCTTTTGTATGACCACATTACATTTACTAGCTCAAACAAAGTTGGAGAACAGAATATATATATATTTCAAATCTGTATCTTTAATCCACATTCAGGAAATCACAAATAACCTGCATCAAATTAGTTAAATGTCCCAAGGGATTTCCATTCATTTTCATTCTTTTCAAATACAATGTGTGAACAGCCCATAAGATTTCCACTGTGTTTTCCAATGCAGACTTTTGAAGGAAACAGCGAAGCTTATGACACAAAGGAGAATATATTTTTCCCACCTCTGATTGGTCGATACGTAAGGCTTTATCCTTTACATTCATACAACAACCCAACTGTCCGTTTGGAGTACTACGGTTGTGAACTTGATGGTATGGACAAAAATCATACAGGTTTTGTTTTCTCATGCTGCTTTATACGAAACGGTAAAGTTCAGCTCAGTAAACCTCCTGATTGTGTCGGCAGGATGCTCTGTGCCACTGGGAATGGAAAGTGGCTCTATCAAAGATGTTCAAATCACTGCCAGTTCTGTGGCCTCCAGTTGGTACTCTGGCCAGTGGCATCCTTGGTATGCACGCTTAAATAAATATGGGACTGTCAATGCATGGCAAGCTAAGGTAACTAAGATATACCTTATAAATTAAACCCTTAAAGGTATTTGCTACACTTCACAAGCCTCAATAAACTATTTGCAATTTACAGAACAATGACCTTCAGCCGTGGATCCAGGTGGAACTCAAGGATATAAAGAAGATAACTGGAATTATAACACAGGGGGCCAAATCATTAGGCAATGAGATGTTTGTGAGAGCATATTCTCTGGAGTACAGTGAAGACGGCATGAGATGGACAAAGTACACAGATGATGACGATTATGAACAAAAGGTAAGCAGCCTCACTTTTTGGGATCAGAACAAGTTTCTGCACGAGCCTCTGCACACATCTAACCACAATGTTTTGTGTCTTAAGATTGAGAAAAGGTGTTTTCTTTTATTTTCACAGACATTTCAAGGCAACACAGATAACAATGGTCAAGTAAAGAACTACATCTACCCGCCAATATTTTCCAAATTCATCCGGATTATTCCAAAACAATGGCAGAAGTCCAGCACTATGAGGATTGAGCTTCTTGGTTGTGACTGTGAATAAACACTGTGCTTTTTTGTAATTAATGTGTTGTAATTAAAAAATAATATTAAATAAATGCTGAATCTCTTTTTAAAAAGTTAATCTAAATACTTTAATTCAATATTTCCCAAAATGTGAGGCAGATATTTTTTCCAGTTTACACGACAGCACATATGCCACCTAGTGTTGAATGAATGTCTCCTTACTGGGACAGCCCAACTCACGCACACACTGCAGGACCTCAGCAAACAGGGCCAAACGAGGGCTTAAAATGGTTTAATGATCATTTTTTATTTTCCCTACTTTTATGCAAGTTAATATTAACTCTACATATACAGTATAAAACTCTTACAAGTCGATTTTTACAAATATGAGGGCAGGGCAGACTATGTAGTCGGTGAGACGGAGACCCTCTGGTCTGTCTGCAGTCGAGATGGAGGGAAGTTTTCAAGAGGAGGATTTCCGACGCCATTGTGACGTCAGCAGCGCCTCTTTATTCACCGCCGACCGCAGCAGCCGCAACAAATGAACATCCCTGGATCATTTAATACTATGTAACTGCGTTGAAACTTTGAGCATGCGTCTCCGGAAAGCGTCTATGTTCCGCAAAAGCGTGAGAAAACAAACTCAGCGTTTTACAGGAGGTGAGAAAGTTTCGGGATTAAAGTTAGTCGTCGCAGACTAACAAAGCCAGCCGGAGAAAGTTACCAGTGCTGGACTACAGCGGGATATCGCCTGGCCTGGGAAACTGGTACGTTATCCATGCATTTATCATTGCATTGGAATAAACAGTGCATTTTTTGTTTTGTTTTTACCGATATGGTCGGAAACGCATTTTTGTGCAATGCAAAACATCGCTGTTGTTGGTAATATAGAGAAATAGCCTAATGTTTGTGCGCTTCGCACTCTCCGCTAGCTGAACGCTGTGCTGTGGTCGTTCATTGGACGTGCATCATGGTGAACGATTTATTGAAGAGGCATGACAGATGATCCACATTTAGTGGCACGCATTTGGATACTTAAGCTGCACATAAACTTTATGAAATTTATTGCATTAGATATTTAATTAAATGCATCTACAATAACCATTTCCTTATGTGATATATTTGACTGAAGAGTGCTATTTTGATTATGATGTTATAATAATACTCAAAGTATTTATATATATATATATATATATATATATATATATATATATTAACTGTGGATTAAGTGTCTAAACATTTGTTCTGATATTTGTTTATTTTTTTTGTTATCATTGTTTTTTATATTTTATATTATGGGAGATGATTATTTTATTGTTATAAACTTAATGTTTTAATTTAGTTTAATTTAATTTAATTTTTAGTTTTAATTTTACATCCTGTGATTCTAAATGGGTAAAAGTCTTCCTTAAAATCTGAGCACAGTCTCTTCCGACTAGAGTTTTTCACAGCACTGCCCAGTTCTTAACAAACAGCGTAATGTGAGAATGTGTGTAATCCACATTTGTATTGTACAAACAAAATCAGCTTTACAGCTTTGTAGTGCTGCGCAGGACACCCTTGAATGAACCCACCACATCAGATAATTCTTGTAGCATTTAGAAATTCCAGACAGTTTTGATCAGACTTGTTTTCCTCTCATGTCTTGTAGATTGTCAACATGTCTGTCCAGTCCTGGGTACCCAGCAGCCTCCCATAATGAACAACTCTAAGAATGGCACAGCGGTGGCCAACTCCACTAACGGCTTGGATGATGACGGGCCCGTGGTCCTGGAGTCTGTCTCTATCATCATCATAGCCATATTGGCATGTCTGGGGAATTTGGTCATTGTGGTGACCCTATATAAGAAGCCCTATTTACTGACACCCAGTAACAAGTTTGTCTTCAGTCTGACTTCTTCCAATTTGCTGCTGTCTGTCCTAACTTTGCCCTTCGTTGCGGCCAGCTCAGTGCGTCGGGATTGGATGTTTGGAGTGGTGTGGTGTAACTTCACAGCACTTCTCCATCTACTCGTCAGTTCATCCAGCATGCTTACTCTGGGAGCCATTGCCATTGACAGGTCAGTTATGATGTTAGCATATCCTACATTTTGAAGACTCTTTGTAAATAAGGGTTAGTAGAAGTGTTTATGACAAAGCAAAGGGACATGTTTCTCATGTCAAAGACCCTAAAAGGTGATGATAAAATACTTATACATGCAAGTGTACAGATCTTAATATTGTTTTTACATTTTCTAAATATTTCTTCTTTATTTATTTTACAAATATTAATCAGTGATTCCAAATTTAATAACTAATAAATGTAATTTATCTTAAGAAAGTCATACCACATGACATTTTAAAGTCTGAACTAGTGTCCAATAAGTGTTAAAATTAATAGATATTAATAACTTGACAAGGTCATGTAGGTTTGCAGGGGTCCTCTCTGTCATAATTTCCTGTTTTAATTTTGTCTGCATTTTGTTTGACTGTGGGTCTGAGTTGGTTTTGCAAGAAAACAAAATGTTGTATGTATGAATTGCACAGATGCAAAACGTTAGTGTTATTAGATTGACCCATAAGAAAATATGCTTGCTTTTTAGTCAATTGTTGTATTATGAAATCTCAAACTCAAGCTAATTCAAGAACACTTCTTGGCCAACAAGAATTGTTTTTGTTTTTAACTGCTGCAATCAATGGCCAAACTGTATTTATTAAAGCCATATTTAGTTCATGATATTTAAGTCCAGCATTGCTTGAACAGATTCACTGTTTTATGCACACTGAAAAATGCCATGCCTATTTATCTTTATCAATACACAAACCTAGAAGCCACACTCTGCTTTATTTCTGGCAGCTTTAGAGTCTTAGAGAAAGACCCCCTTGTCTTTTTATTGGCTAGTCATGTGTCTCTCATGAGGGAATGATTGAACTGTATCTGTCTCCTTCTAGGTACTACGCCGTGTTATATCCCATGATCTACCCCATGAAAATCACGGGAAACCGAGCTGTGGTCGCCATCGTTTATGTGTGGCTCCACTCCCTGGTTGGATGCCTGCCACCACTTTTCGGTTGGTCCGCCTTTGAGTTTGACCGCTTCAAGTGGACCTGTACAGTGGCTTGGCACAAGGAGATCAGCTATACTGCCTTCTGGGTTACGTGGTGCTGCCTTCTGCCTCTGGCGGCCATGCTGATCTGCTATGGCGTCATCTTCCGCGTGGCCCGCATCAAAGCTCGCAAGGTTTACTGCGGAAGTGTGGTGGTGCCTCAAGAGGAGTCCAGTTCTCAGAAGAACGGTCGCAAGAACTCCAATACTTCCACATCTTCTAGTGGAAGCCGCAAGAGCCTGGTCTACTCTGGGAGCCAATGCAAGGCCTTCGTCACCATTCTGGTGGTTCTGGGGACGTTTCTGACCACTTGGGGTCCGTATGTGGTAGTTATCAGCTCTGAAGCACTGTGGGGTAAAGACAGTGTTTCTTCACAGATGGAGACGCTGGTCTCATGGCTGTCCTTCACCAGTGCCGTGTCTCATCCACTTATTTATGGGCTGTGGAATAAGACCGTGCGTAAGGAGCTGCTGGGCATGTGCTTTGGCGACCGCTACTACAGGGAGTCTTTTGTTACACGGCACCGGACATCTCGTCTCTTTAGCATTTCTAACCGGATAACGGGTGAGCCTGCAGCTGCTGTCATTTTTAACCTGGGATTTTTCATAATCTAATGTTTGGATGAGATGTCTGAGGGTCTTTGTTGTTTAACAGATTTGGGAATGTCTCCTCACCTGACGGCCATGTTAGTGGGCGGTGGGCAGCTCCTGGGCCGTGGAAGCAGCACGGGAGATACTGGCTTCAGCTACACCCAGGACTCAGGTAGACCTTCTGCTGATAAAACTTAAAACAATTCAAGGGAATAATTCATCCAACAATGAAGAAATGTCTTTGACTTACCATTCAGTTGTGCCAAAGCTAATGGCTTCCTTTCTTTATTTTAGCATAATTTATTTTAGGGACAATTCCTGTCAGTTTTAAAAAAGCATAATGTATGTAACACAAAAATAATCCATGCCCTTTGTGGGCTGTATTTGAAGTCTTCTGAAGCCATACTAGATGCATATTGTACTAGGAACAGGCCAAAATTCACATCACTATTTACTGAAAATATTGTCTTTCATTGTAGTTCATGAATCTAATTTTTGCATGAACTGATTGCATTCAGCTATAAGTCATGAAACAAATACAGTTTGACATCACTGACCATGCACCATTTTTATGATACATGTTTTTCATGATACATGTCATTGCAAAGCAGCTTTACACCAAAGTAATGTTTTACAGTATATGTAGTAGAAGCTTGTACATGTACATATGGCATAGATGTGAGGTAAAGATCAATTAATGACATAATCGAACAGACAAGGAACATTCGAAGAGTTCAGTGGTGCTGCGTGTTCAGGGTTGGCATCATCTGAAGTCCTCTGTGGGGTTGGCATCATCTCTTCTTAAGTGTTCTGGATCCAGGCTGGAGCTTCAATTTTGATCTACACGCAAAGTTATGGTTTAATTTTAGAAGACTTGAAAAGTAGTGCACAGACCACATTTATGATATACTTATTGATCATTTCTTTTGAGCTTGACAACCCCTGGTATCTGCTAATGATTTCAGAAAGAGCAGTGTGAGCATCCTTCAAAACATCTTCACTTGGGTTCCATGGAGAAAAGCAAGCCAAAAGGCTTTGCACATATACAGGTTTGCATATTTGAGTGTGGGAGAGTGCATTATCATTGTTGACACTATGACTGTAGTCTAAGCATTTGCTGTACATGTTTTGGTTTCAGTGAACCTTGGAGACTCAACAGAGCAACCAAACACCCTGGCACTGTATTTTTCAAACTTCTTTCCTCTCCCTTACCAGCCTCTGGACTGGCCTGATGGTATCCACACAGACTGAGCTCAGCTCTGAGAGATAGATCCTAATAGCACAGAGACATCGAATCACTGAGCTCTCAAACAGATAGCCCGCAGAGCTTTATAGAGTAGCTGATGAGTGGAAAGGTGGGTCTCCGATTCAGAGCACAGAAATAGATGGTTTGATGGCACAACTATGTAGTGAAGACTTAGGATGGCGACATCAAAGAATCTCTGCCGTCACTCAGTAAGCAATTTGTGACCACTTAGTTGGTGGTTATCCAGTGACCTTGCATGTCTCATGGCCTCTGGTTGAGACAGGGATTTATCAGCCCATGGGCTGAGTGTGTTTGTGCTAACCACAAATGCGTCAGTTCTACAAATGGCTGTCAGGATTATATTTGCCATTGCTCACCGCGTTTCTTACCTAGCAACTGCTTGCCACAGGCTTTTTGACATGAGCCTACTAAAATCCATATTTCTTACAGGAAATTCACAAAGTCGAGACAATGGCCTTGTGTTCTTTTTCACTCAGGCACGCAAAGCCTCCTTCTGTTTGTTTAATTGGTAACTTATGTATCAGAGTTCAGCATTCGGTTGGCTTTAAATGCTGTCACACTGGTCATTTACGCTACATAAACCACCAGAAGTGCATATTTATATATTTCATTGTGAGACATTGTGACTGATCTATGAACTCGGCTTTGTACTCATGTCATTAAGTTGCTTTCCCCCCTGACAATGTAAAAAAATAATAATAATAATAATTTTTAATACTATTTTTAATTTGTTTTATTTAGATTTTTTTCATTATTATTTATTTTTATTGTCTTGTGTGTTTTTGGACAATTTTTTTGTCTATATAGTTTTATTCTAGCATTTTAATTTAACTAAATGAAATTTAAAAATGTTGAAATTAGCCAAAATAAAAATTTAAATAATTTTTTTCTGTTTTGCAATATTTTGGTTAATATTTTATTTTATTTCAAGTACTCTAAAAATGTTTAGAAATTTCTCAGAAATTCCTAATAAATCGCAGAAATAACAGCATTTCTCAAACCTTGCAAATAAATAATGCAAATACATTTTGCAAATAACTACATAGTAATGGACAGTAGCACTGAAATAAACATGAACTGAACTGAATTGAACATGACACATTTAAACAGAAAGATTGATTAAAATGTAGAACATTCATAAATAATTACAAAGAAGCAGCAGATGGCATTGAATCGAAAGACTTTAATAGTATTGTCTTGTAAAACTCCAATAATTTGTTTTATTTACAGTGTAACAGTGTCTTTTTTGATGGTTATAGTTTAAAGTAACTATAATAACCTGTTACATGTTAATCATTTAATCATTTTTCATATTTCTGCATATAGTAAGTGTGTTTGATGGGATATTTTTGCAGCGCTGTAAGGATAAGCTGAACTCCTTGGCCATCTCAGTAATGAATCTGTGGCCTGGCGTGCGTCTGCGTGTGACGGAGGGCTGGGATGAAGACGGCCATCACTCTGAAGAGTCTCTGCATTATGAGGGCAGGGCGGTTGACATCACTACCTCGGACCGCGACCGGAACAAGTACGCCATGCTGGCCCGTCTGGCAGTGGAGGCCGGCTTCGACTGGGTCTACTACGAATCCAAAGGCCACATACACTGCAGTGTCAAATCAGGTGAGAGCAGATGTGTGTGTATTTGTCCTGAGGTTGTGCAGGGGGAAGAGGTCAAGCGAGAAACAGACTAGTACTTATAAATAAAAGGTGTGAAAGGAAAGGAACACAAACATGGTGGGATATTAACAAGTTCATTTTGAGTCGCTTTGAGCACTATTTGCATCTCATTTTGTTTCTGCAATCAGTAGGGTGGGACTAACTTTTTGGAAATAAGTTGAATTGAGAAAAGTGGGCATGGCATAAACTACTGTTCAAAAACTTGGGGTCAGTAAGTTTTTTTTTTTTAATTAATACTTTTATTCAGCAAGATTGCATTTAATTAATCAAAAGTTAGAGTAAATACTTTTATGACGTTACAGAATATTCTATAAGATCCTCGCTGTTTAAACAAAAATATTAGACATCAACAATAAAAATAAATGTCTCTTGGGCACAAAGTCAGCATATTAGAATTATTTCTAAAAACAAAATGTGACAATATATGATATTTAAAATTAATAAAAACATTTCACAGTTGTATTATTCTTTTATATTTTTTAAATGGTTTTACTTTATCAGTACCTATTTATTTATGAATTTATTTTGAAATCTAACCATGACTAACAAAGCTGCTCACAGCCATGTAACGTGAGAAGACAAGGACAAGAGATGGACTTTTAGAGCATGTCTATGGATACAGAAGGAATTGCATTAGATTCCTGTTTCTACACTCACTGTGGATTAATGAGCTATCTAATGTAGAGGGCCATGTTTGAGTCATCTTCAGTATCAGATGTAATTTCTTTGCTCTACATGATTAAATTAAACCAGCAAAATCTTGCAGCACTGGGCCGGCTGACGAATGCACTTCTTTTTTCACTATTTCTAACATTTACTTTACCTTTCTGACTTTTCTAGCAATGCTTTACCTTGATCCTTATTCCCATGCATTTTGTTTCTGCAATCAGCAAATGAATGGAGCTGGTGGGGGGACATTCAGGCAGGCACTTTGACAATTTAATATTCCTATATATTATTAAAAAAATACATTTTGTAATTTAGTTGTAGGCTAACAATATATGAACGTAAGACTAAAAGTTGTTCTCATTCACTCTTTAAGATTTAATTGTAACAGAATATTGTGAAATGCATAAGCCATTAGCAGGTCCATCAACAATTGTAAACAGTGTATTAATGTAAATGTAATCTGTGCTCACAGCACTCTCAGAAAAGGGCACAGATTGGGCAGAATTGGAGCAATTTTCATTCAGAAACTTCCACTTCTGCAAGCTCACTTATTAAATATAGTGTCCAGTAATTAAGTGAGAAGTACAGTATGTTTAAAGCATTTTACAATGTTTAACAATGTTTTCCTGAGAAATGGGGAAAAGAGTCTGTGGATTGCATAGTTGTTTTTGGGCCCATCTCTTATAGAGATGTGGTTTACCGTTTTGTTTCTTACATACGTTGAATTTCATAATACAGTCTCTAATATTCATTATCTGTTTCTCTGTTCTTCCCACTATTTTCTTTCTCTTTATTCATTTTTCTCCTGTCCAGATCGTTATGCAAGTCAGCTGTCCCTGACATGATCAGAAGGAAAACATAGTTTTAGGATATCATATATATTGTATATCATTATGTATATATTCCAGTTTGTACAAAAAATTTAAGAATCTAAAGAGGCAAGATTGCTGGCAGTGCCAGTAAAGTCAGAATCAGTCCACTAGGAGGCGCTCCTGCACCAACGCCCCAATGAAGAAGAAGTTAAAGTCCCACTTTGAGGACACCAAACTGATTCTATTTACCAACTCAACCAATCACTGAGGGAAACACCATAGGACCAACCAATGAGCAAGGGCTTGAAGGCCACAGGTATATCAACTAGCCAGAAGTGAAGATTAGAAACGGGCATGGGCATTCAATCTATTCTTTATTACCTTAATGAAACATTATTTCTTTCTATCCTTCTCTTCCGTTCCTCCCTCACACTTTTCTTCAGAGCACTCAGTAGCAGCTAAGACGGGCGGCTGTTTTCCTGGAGGTGCTCTGGTGATGACGGAGGACGGCACTCGTCGACCAATCCAGGACCTACAAGCAGGAGACCTTGTTCTGGCCTCGATGGGAAGTGACGGGACTGGCGAGCTCGTCTACAGCAAAGTCCTCACCTTCCTGGACCATAGCCCCATTACCCAGAAGCACTTTCATGTGATCAGCACTGAGGATGGCGCCAGCGTCTCCTTAACGGCAGCTCATTTACTGTTTGTCTGGGTTGGAAACTGCTCCAGCGGGGGACAGCCAAAGCCTGGATCCCTCCGGACGATATTTGCCAGCGATGCCCAGCCGGGGCAGTGTTTGCTGATCGTCGATGAGGAAGATCTCAGGAAACGTGTTTCACCGATCTCTCGAGTGGAGGTGCGGGAGGACCGGGGGGCTTACGCCCCACTTACTGCCCATGGGACTTTGGTGGTGAATGGAGTGATGACCTCGTGCTACGCTGCGGTGAACGAACCACGGCTAGCTCACTGGGCGTTTGCACCTCTACGCCTGTTGTACAGCTGGACCGGACCGGATCGGATCCTTAAGAACGGCTTACACTGGTACTCTCAGGTCCTGCTCAGTGTGGGAACACTACTGCTAGACTCAGAACTCTTCCACCCTTGGGCCTTAGAAGATCATGAAAAATGATGGATTGAAAACGAACTCAGACATGAGTGAGTGAGTGGTGGGAAGACAGACGGATGGAAATGATTGAACGCTCAGGGTTTATGACTTAAAGGGATAAATCACATGAAAAAATGGCTCACCCTCATGTCGTTCCAAACCTGCAAGACCTTCTTCATCTTGGAAGACAAATTGAGATGTTTTTGATGAGATCTGAGGGCTTTCTGACCCTGCATAGACAGCGATGCAACTACCACATTTAAGGCCCAAAAAGGTAAAGTCTTCATTAAAATAGTCCACGTGTAGTCCATCAGTTGTTCAACTGCAATAGTACTTATTAGGGGCAGTCGTGGGCTAATGGATAGGGAGTTGGACTTGTAACCCAAAGGTCGTGGGTTCGAGTCCCAGGTCTGGCAGGGATTGTGTTAGTGAAAAACCAGCGCTCTCTCCACCTTCAATACCACGACTGAGGTGAGATCCTTGAGCAAGGCACCGTTCCCCTAACTGCTCACAGCAGTGAGAACTGAACAACCACACATACACACACCGTGAACATGCGCACTTTTTTCAAACACTGACATGAAAGACAAGAAATTGTTGAATAAAGTCATTATTTTGGTTTTCTTTGTACATAAAAACGTATAATCGTAGCTTCGTTAATTTAAGGTTGAACCACTGATGTCACATGGACTATTTTAACAATGTCCTGACTACCTTTCTGGCCTTGAATGGTTCAGTTGTGTGGCAGTTTATGGAGGGTCAGAAAGGTCTTTAGGGTTTGGAACAAATCAGGGCAATTAATTAATGGAAGAATTAAAATTTTTGGGTGAAATATGCCTTTAAGGGGATAGTGCTAGGTGAAATATACCAAAAGCAGACTTTTTTATGACTAAAGGTGAAGAGTGTAATTTCTGTGCAACAAACGAGACCAAGCAGAATTTGCAAAAAAAAAAAGATTTTTAATGCCCAGATATTCCAACCCCAAACTCATGGCATGGACTCTTTTCAAACAAAAAAAAAAAAAAACAGGAAATAAATAATTATTTTAACACTTAAAGTTCCATCTTATAGAAGTCAATGGTTTTTTTTTTTTTTATGTTTTATTGGTTAAATGTCCGAAATTAGGTCCGTAGTCAACACAAGCTCAAAATATTTTCGCATTACATTCTCTGACATCAAATATATTAACAATGCTTGTCTGAAAAGGCAGATGCTAACAAGTGTCTAAAAGGAACTACAGAGGTTGTTGTGGATATTGCACATCATCACGCCGAACACTTACAATGATAATAACTAGGGAAAAGCATCGATCGGTCGGATTTGACAAAGATGCTCGAAGTAACGGAGCAGTGTCAGTGTTTACACTTTTCAGGAGAATAATCATACTTATAGCAGTATAAGCTAAAATTAAGAAAAGTATTTCACATTGAAAACATTTCACACATCGCCTTTAACTGTAAAAAGAACAGATTACAAACTGACCTCTTGTCTTGCTTCTTACAGAGATTGTGAGAGACCAAACATCGTCTGTCCCTTTGCTCGTCATAATCCAGTGTCTTTCCTCATTAGACTGTCATGAGTCTTAACACAGTCTGTTAAACTATTTTTAAAAATGTTATTTCAAATAAAGTACTTTGTAAAATCATTAAGGTAATATAAGGTATTCGGGTAAAGTATTTAAAATCTATTTTTGAAATTAAACTTTATACAAATTATTTATTTGCCTCGTGTTTGATGGCTATGACAATTTCTTTGATTCATTATTTTTTTTCATCTGTGTGATATGTGGTCTGTGTCAAGGGTCCTCAGCCTTTTGGACTTAAAATCCCCCGTTTGTCCAAGACTATATTTTGGAAGGCGCTCCTGTCTGAGCTGATTTTTACCTCTGGTACTTGTGTTGTAATAAAAACTGGTTTAGAACTACTGGTCTATGTAATTGTTCCCTGCTCAGGATCAGGTGGGTTTAATGTAACAGGAATCCCACCAAACATGTGATATGACGCCACTGAATAAATAAACTCTCCTCTTACAGATGAAACCATGCAAACATGGCATTAAGCCTCAAGAGACTAAAATATTAGGATAAAAAGGAAGACATTTTGAATGCTTTATAGCGACACCTTGAATGTTATTGACTTCTCACCATGAACCTCTTATGTTTTATTAAAAGCCTCTGATAAATAAATCAATGTAAATGCCAGATAGCACATCACCGACTTGACCAAAATCCTATCTGCATTGATTCTTACTGAAATGACAATGAAATAAAAATGTGCAGATTTTGGATGATATGATCATTATTACTTTATTATAAGAGTTTTCCCATCCTAAAACGTAAAAGGCAACTGTATATTAATTTTCATGCATACAGACCTAAGTTATACAGGGAAATTAAAACATATAATAAATTATTAAAATAATAAAAAAATATAGGCTATATTTATTTTTTACTACTGCCTGTAGTGCTTGTTTATTTAAGGCCATTTTGTAATTGATCCATTTCATACATATATTTGTATTTTTTATTCTATACGACAATATCTATTTTTTTTTATGTAGGCTATTTACTTTTTTCCACTACTTTTCTCCAAGCTCTTCAAGCACTTCCTTGCAACTCTTAGGAGGTCCCTGCCTGTACCCCAGTTAAAAAAAACCCGTCTATAACTATCCAATAAGACTTTGTACAACTTTCCAGAAACAAAAAAGAAAAAAGATGCTTATAATATATCGTGATCGTGTTTACCTGTGGCTTTAAGAGAGCGTCTATATTAAGGAGTGGAAACATAATCCAGCGCGCGCCCGCTCTCTCTCTCTCTCTCTCTCTCTGTTTTCCAGTCGCTTGTCTCCAGAGGCGAATAACGGAAGCAGCGAGACCGTAAACTGTTTAAGGTTTAAGTTTAAACTTCTTGATAGCGTAGTTCGGAAGGAGTTTAGTCTAATAATATCTCTTCGCGTCCTCATTTAGGATTCTGAACCCGCACACTGTCTCTTTAAGAGGGTTTACCCACCGACCTCCTGTTGATCCGACAGCATTTCCCCATACACTGGTGTTCTTCTGTATCTCCTGCTAGTCTCTCTGCGCTTTACTTCATTCATTACGGTTTGTTTATTTATTTATTTATTTATTCACTTTGGAAACTTGAAGCTCAAGCATGGCAGAGGTAGGGAAAGGAGTCAACCCAGGGAAACTGGCCAGTAATGTACAGAAGAGGATAACCCGAGCGCAAGAGAAGGTACGCGTGCTTACATCTCCTCTCTCTGTATGTGCTACAGTCATGCATTTGTTGTTGTTATTAAGTTTGTCCATTCATCTGCGACCGACTGAATATGTGCTGTAAGTGTCAAATAGCCTGACACTGTTTGTAACTGTGGATCTGGTTAGTACTGTGGAATGAGACTGTAAATATAACAGCTGAAGAGCACTGAAACACTTCATACAACTCTCACTCATGTGTTTGTCAGGCTCTTTTTATTTCTCTTCCCATGAGCAGTTCCTGTTACAGTTGTTTGAAACTGATGATTTGAGATAAAGGGCATTAAAGAGCAGCTGTCAGTGACCAAAGCTCTTTTGACCTTTAAACTTATGTTAATTGAATCAACCATTCTTTATATTAGTTTATATAGTAGTGAAGACTACGCTTTTTGTCGCACTACTGTACTGTTTGCCAGGTTAAGTTTAATCTATTTAAAAAAATTATGCATATTCCTCAAATGTCATTTCTACACCCATTTCCCAAGTAAAAATAAATCATTAATAATACAGTTCAAGAATTGATCGTTTATGGGCATGTTGTCACACAGGGAAAATTAGGCCGCTGCTGTTAACACTGATTGGAGAACACTTTTTAAATATGAATTTTGAAGAAAGAAAAAAAGACAAGAAATAAAATAAATGAATAAAAGCTTTCTCTTTACTCAGTGTCTGTTTTGTAAAATACGTTGTAGACTCCACTATATGTTACTGAAACAAAAGTATAAATATGTAACTGAGACAAAATTATAAATATGTAACTGAAATAAAATTATAAATATGTAACCGAGACAAAATTAGAAATAATTCTAAAATCACTCTCATGTGACAACTTGCCCCTCGCCAAACTATTATGAAAACTGTTGTCTATAGTATACCCTCATTATATAGCTAGCGCTTGTCTGAATGTGTGTCAGTGTATTTTTCTTCTTTTTTTTTTTGGTTCCCCCACCACTTCATTAAAAAAAAAAAAAAATTGGTGGAGTTCATAAAACCCACCACTAGAGAAAACAATCATATGTGTCACTTTATAATTACTCAACCCTTACAACAATGTCCTCATGCCCCAACTAGTCTCGCTCTCCCCCCCAACGTTCTGTATCACAGAAAAGCCCTGTGAGAGACACTAAGATGTAAAACATGAATGGAATCAGAGATATTTATTTCGAAGGAACCCCTGGTTCTCAGGAACACACTGAGCAGTTTGGAAATGGCCGTGCTGTGGCACAGATTAGATCTCAGGGTATGAGTGGTGCATCAACCAAAACAACCCCCAGCCGAAAACGGGAGATACAAAGGAAGTGTAATTTCCACCGTAAACGCCCCAAATGACCGCTGACCTCCCAGAGCGTACAGCTGGACTCCAGAACCTTGCACTGTGCAAAAGTGACACGCTTTTGATTTGAGTAAGTTTAGGATGTAAGACCAGGGTTTAAGGAACTACTTGATAAGTAATCCTAGTGTAGGATTATTTTAGGGGTCTGGCACTTGCACACTGTTTCAATGAGTTAATAAGTTAATCTAAACTAGCGCTATAATCAGTATAGAAACATCAGATATCAATAGTCTTTTAGAATTTTTGTTTCACGCTAAATATTGTTTCACCGTACTATTTTTTGTTTGAGGCTTAGACATCTGGGATAGGAGATTTCTAGGAAAGATAGTTTTATCATTTCCTGTCGTTATGAACCAAACAGGCTCATTACTTTTCAGTCATATAGATGTTTACATAGAGAGTTATTTAGGATCATTATCTGCTTCTGTGTTCATGTTCCTATTCCTGTAGCTCTTCTGTCCTGCATGCTAGACTCACAGTGACTATTTTCAGTAGTTTTGTGTGTTATTCTGAGGTTTCTCAAAATTACAGGTCCAGATCCCAGATCCAGAAACGTAGTAAATGCGTCGATAGAACAGTCCGTGTGACATCAGTGGCTCAAGTCTGTGCCATGATGACCTGAGCTGTAGAGCAGATCTGGGATGAAGGCATTCTCTCTGACTCCGAGGTCTTCCAGGAACACTATAGGACTGTACTCGCTGAGCTAGTGGTGGAACGGCATGGATTTTTCAGAAGATAAAGCTAGAGACTAGCTGTCTAGCTACTTTGTCGAACCATACCATGAAGACTCAGCAAGTACCTGGCTTCAGAAAAAGTGAAATAAATTTTATGTGTCAGCTGCACTGGTTTTAGTTGCGTTTAGTGTACTTTACGGTGGCTGTCTCTGCCTCTTTAGTGTGTGAAAAGCTGGACTCAATCTAAAAGTATCTGTGTGAGTGTGTGTGTGTGTGTATGTATACACTCCTTCTAAGTGATTCGCTGGCCATCAGTGTGATTGCGTTGAGGTAAGGTCGCAGTCTCTTCTTCCCTGCTGAAACTCGGCCAGGTAGAGGAGAGTTAACCATGATCCTCTAGTGGCAAATGGCCCACATCTTTGCATTCTCCTCCAACTTTTCCCATTCTTCGCTTCTCCCACATACACCTGTCTGTCATTAGATGATGTTTGTCACTAATTTGGAACATCAAGGCAGCTTATTCTTGAGTCACCCATCCTTTTTTTGTAGAAACATTCCAGAAGTGTCCGGTCGCATAATGTCCCTGGAGGACAAGAGATGGGTGCAAAGTTACAACCACCTCCTTTTCTCAGATTAGAAACCAAAGGAAGCGTCCTCAGCCTTCCCCTGACCTCTGCTCTGATTGGACAGGGGGCCTGTCAATCAAAAGCTCAAGCGTGAGCCACACCCCTTTTCCGCACTCCACCCACACACCTGTTCTTCCTCATAGAGCTACAGAGCAGTGTGTGGATTGGGCTATGAATAGCAGACAGGCTGTAGCTGTGAGCTAATCCCCAGAAACCCCTTGTGCGACAAACCAACGGCTGTGGTCTGGGGTATTTTTGGGGCTGTAACTGAACACCAGCACACATCGACCAGAAGTAAAAACCAGGGGCCTTTATATACAGATGAAGTGACATTTGGCTGATATTTGTGAGAATGCGGTCATAAATGGACGCAAACACATACAGGCAACTGCTAAATCCCTCTCATTGTAAGCTCCTTTAACCTTTTAGTTAAAGCTCCACAGACACACTGATTAAGACCATCCGCTTGCCACTCCTATGAGACAGCAGAAGTATGGGTGTGTGTTTACTTTAGACAGATCTGTCCCAGAAATGTAGTTCAGTCTGACAAAACACATCAGGGCATTTTGAAGTTAAAACTTTATGCAGAATGAATGAATTTGCATTTGTATGGTGTCAGATCATGAGGGTGTGTTAATATGGATAACTGCATCTAATAGTGTAAACTTGCCTCTCAGTTGTTTGAATGCTTCGCTCACACACACACTTAGGAATCTCTCAGCTGCTGGACAAATGCTTGGCGCTGGTCTGATCAGAGCTGTATAAATTGAACATGCTGATTCAGAAATAGTTCTCCTGTAAATGAAAACTTTGTCATCATATACTCATGTCATTCAAAACCCTGTCTGTGACACACAAAAGGAGACAACTTGGAAGTTCCTGTTGCTCAAATACAATTGAAGTATACAGTGACCAGAGATTCCCATAAACAACCCAAAAACAGTTCATATATGACCTTTGCACCATATTAGTCTTCTAAAGCCATATGGACAGACAGATTTTACACAGGAATATTACGCAAGGCAGCTTCCAAATGAGGAAACATACAGGATGATAACATTAGCAGTACTTCAATACTTAGTTTCGATTGTAAATCAGAAGAGTACAGAAGCTAGAGCAGAAGTGTAACTGAATAAAAGTTGAGGATATTTTAGTTTTTTTTTCATGGGAAATGCCTTATGTTTATGGTTATAAATTTATAAGTGCTCTCAAAATACAGTAGAACTTCCTAAAGATCGTATCACTTCTAGTGCTTTTACAACCACTTGTGCTCAACATGATTTTACCAAGTGCAACATGTCCCTGGGTCAGCATCTTTGTTGACCCTCAAACAACATCGGGATTATTCAATCAGATTTGAAGAAACAGTGTACAGTTTTTGTGACGTTTATGGTTACAATCAGTGTTTGGTGCTTGTACATCAGTGTCAGTCATCCAAAATGTCTTCTGATTTTAGGCATTACTCATTTAGGTGTAGAGAAAGGGGCCAAGAAGGACTATATTTTTGCATTACAATGTTGTTCCAGGGTCAATAAAATATGTTGACCTAAGGACGCATCGAACTTGGCAAAATCAGGACGTGCGTGACGGATCGTTAAAGGAATAGTTCAACCAAAAAGGAAAATTCTGCTATGATCTACTCACCTCAAGCCGTCCTAGCTGTACCTTTCAGATGAACACAATCAGACTTTTTAAACAATTTCAAGGTTGGTAATGCTGGTGGATGGTGAACATGATTTGGAGGCTCCATAAATTGAATTTATCTGCAAGTACTGCATCATAAAACTAAACTATACGATGGGTTTTTGTAACAAAAATATTTCTACTTTTAAAATAATGACATAAATCACTGACTTCCAGCAATAGCCTAGTCTCAGCCTCAGACGTCACGCCCACGAAGCGTTGGCTAAACGTCTGATGCATATGGTACACTTAACTGGAAACGCTTCAGCAGTTTCGAAGTCATCTCTGATTGGTTGAATTTGGGCAGATTTCTGGGGGACTCGAGTGTTGCGTTTATTTTCGGTCCGCCTGGAAACAAAGCTCAGACGTGTGATCAGCTAAACGTATGCGAGGTTCACGGCATAGACTCTTTAAGAGATGTCCAGGAGTTTTGTTTGTGGCACTTAGTGGAGACAAAGAGAGATATTTTAGCCTGTTTGCCGATGGGATTTTTTCAAAAGTTATGGGCGGGTTTATGCAAATGTGGTGAGCGTAACTATTATGCCTCTAGACTGTTACGTAACAGTCTGTGTTGTGTTTTATTCCTAAAAATATATGATAGAAATGTGTTTTTTTTCTGGCCGTTGACAGTATCTTCTAATTTATGGAGCGATGAAATAAGATAAATGGTTAGTAAAACTGTAAGAATTTCGATTTTTTTTTTTCTGTTCAGCAAAGCATAAAATTTCATAAAACTTGTTATACAAAATATTTGTTTTGATGCAGTATGATTTTTTTTAATTAAGAGAAAAAAGATTTGTTCCATTTTGTACTCTATTATTCACCTGTAGTGTCTTGCCTTAAACATGTAACACAACATCTGCTTGAAAAGTGTTCCGTTCCACACTTCAAACAGGTTCAAATAAATACAGTAGGTTACTTTATTCCGCACACAGCCAATGCGCTCCACTGCTGTGTTGTTGCTGACCTTGATGATGCTTTTGATATAGAAAAGAAAGCAGAACTCTGAGCCGTAACAGGACGTTGCTGTTCAACATAGAGAGATGTACTATACATGCATGTGTCAATCACGCATAACAGACTGATGTAGTATATTCATAATCGCAAGACACAGAAAAGAAATGCGGTCAGATTGGCACAACGTGTAAATCACAGCAACTTAAAGAGTCTTTGTTTGGAGGGCACATGATGGTTAAAGGTGAAGTATGTAATAAATGTGACATTAGCGATCAAATGCTAATATAAGCTGTATTACAGAAACTTCCAACCGTAATTATTGAATTAGAATTCCTATAAGTTACTTAACCAGGAGCAGAATGCTTTTAATTCTTTAATTACTGGCATTAAATGTTGCAAGTATTTCAAAAATGCATCAGGAAAACATCTAAAATCAAGATTCATTTACTTCAGATGAACAAAGTGTTATGCTTCAAATCACAATGAATAACAAATATCTTAATTAATGTCTAGCATTTTTTGAGGCTGCTGGTAGATATGTGTTCTTGTTTCAATCATAAACTCACTTCAATTTTATACATTTCCCGGAAGACAAGATTTCATTTGCATCTCAAGTAAATGTATCTTATTGATTTATGAATCTTTAGACATTTGCAAAATAAGACAGAAAATAGTTTTTTTGCAGTGTGATATGAATTTAGTCTTTAATTTCACCTCATTAATACTGCAAAACACTGTGAACAGATAGGATTATGGGTTTGGATGATTCTGTAATACAAGCCCAGGTTAGAAAGTCCCGCCCCCAAACTCACGCCATTGGTTGAGGCTGTTGCTATGTCAGGCAGGGCGGGATGCTCTAACAAACAGAGCCACGGTTTTTACGTTTATTGAGAAAAGCAACCGTGTCTGCATATTAGACTGGATTGCGAAAAATTACACACTTCACCTTTAATGACCTTTAATTACAAGACCTTGACATCAGTATCCTCATATAGAAAATCTAGTGTCTCTTCAGGAGTGAGTCATGAAGATCCATGAGCAATTTCCACTAATGCGTATTCAAAGAATCCACTGTCCATTTACTCACTCCGTTTCTCTTCTCTTTTTTGTTTTTGTTTTTTATCAAATTTGAACACATGTACACGATCTTACACCTCCAGTGGATTAAAATGTACACAACAAACACCATAAACGTTCATACTGCACATCTGAGACAGTTTGTGAATTGTGTCCGTCCAAAACCCACCACTGGTTTTCCCTCTTCAAACAGCCTGCTTCCAGAAGTATGTCTTTTCCATGCTGGTCCGATCAGGGTGGTGTTACTCCAGGATGTCCAGATAGACGGGCGGGTTCTTGACGAGGGCCACGAGCCGGTTGTAGATGTCCTTGATGACGAGCCTTTGCTGCGGTTCTCTCTGCCAGCAGCCCTGCATGAGGAGGTGCACTTCCTTCGGGCAGGTACGTGGCCGTTCAAGCTCTCGTCCCTGTGTGATGCACTCAATGGCCTGAAACCAAGGTAAATATTATATATTAAAGGCGGACAAGGGGAAAAACATAGTACTACTCTAGTAGTGCTACTTTACTGTGCTACTTGAAACTATTATTGTATATAAAATGTGTATGCTATTAATGTAATGTCATAACATACAGTAGTCACCTGTCTGCCTTTGAAAGTTGAAGACCTTCAGAACGATCCTTTTGTGTAACATTTTCAATAGGCTTTTTTTTATTATGTAGTAACATTACAGCACATTTTCATAGACCGTTACATGTATTTTATTTTTTTTAAATCAAAGAAAATTGTATTTATTTGACTTTATTTTCTTTAGGTAGCAGTTGGCTGTAAAGAAGCACCCTCGCCTCTCCAAAGCTATTCCTGGTGCCTATTTAAAACGGCAGTGACTTCAAGCCCTTATAGCATTGCCTCTTAATCAAATGAGGTGAAGAGACTGTCAGCACCACACAGCATCATTCTGAAATGGGCTTTCAATCACTGCGATAAATTAACAAAAATTTACATTGACCCCTTTGAGAGTCTGGCACCCTCTCTCCTCGCAGATGGAAAGTCAGGAACGATCCGTCTCCGTCCCATACAGTTAGGCTCTAGATAATTAGCTGTGTCCATCATGGCTCAAGAAGGATTAGGTTAACAAGGTTAAACAACGTCGGCCCAAGGCGAAGATGAGGTTTAATCGGATTAAAATCGAGTCGACGGGAAAGTGATCTACCTCTCTGTTGAAAGAAGAGAGGGCTCTCCAGCGTAATAGTGCAGTTGTGGTCACACCAGAGTCCACTTTTTGGTGCCTAATCTGAGAGGTCTGGATCACTCTGGAACCAAAAAAATCTATTGATCTTCTCGTTCATAAGTGCTTAAGAGCACGGTCTGATCCAGTTCAACTTGGATGTCCACATCACGATGAAGGTTGGGAAAAGCTCTGTCTGTTTGCTTTAACTCACTGAACAGCACTACTGATGCCATCAGACAGTCTAAATCACTTCTGTCACTGTAGGTAAACATTGCAGGAATCGTTTACTGTCAAGTGGAAATTCATTTACTCGCACTCTTGTTGTTCTAAACTGTTGTCCTTTTCAGTTTTTGCAAAATGTCTAAGTTGGAAAAGGGAAGAAACAGCACAAAAGCACCATAAAGACTCATTCTCGAACATGTGACTTCTATGACTTGGTCAAAAAGAATCATAAGTTGGGTCCAAATCAAAATGAACTTCATTTACTGTATAACTAATCAAATATGCTATGCGCTGCTCAAGAATAATTTCTTCTTATTATTAATGCTGTTGTGCTGCTTAATATTTTTGTTGAAACTGTGATCATTTTTGTCATGAATAGAAAGTTCAAAAGAACAGCATTTAACTGAAATAGAAATTGAATAGAAACTGATCAATTTAATGCATCCTTGCTGAGTAAAAAAATATTTTGTTCAAGAATGATTAGAGAGTGAGTCATTTATTAGGTGAACTGTTCCTTTAAAATCAGTTTTGTGGTTGTATTGTTTTAAACACTGACAGTGAATGAGTTTGAAATATAAATAGCTGTGATTGCAGCCCCACATACTTTAATATTAAATATTAAATGTGGTACTTTACCTCACTGTTGGATAGCTGATACCAGGGTTGTTTGCCGTAGGTGAAGATTTCCCAAAGGACCACTCCAAAGCTCCAGATGTCACTCTCTGTGGTGAACTTCCTGTACATGATGCTTTCTGGCGGCATCCAGCGAATGGGCAGCATCGTCCTCCCACCGACCTTAGGATGTGAATGAGAACAGATTACAACCAAACATTTCTGCTGTCGGTACATATAATAATAAAAAATTACAAAGGAAAGGAAGAATCACAAATGAGACTTTTAAGTGTTTTTTAAATGTTTCTGCCAGACCTGCGAGGGGAGAAGTCTCCAATCTGTAAATCTGTTATTTCTAAATTTTGAATTTATTTAAAGGATAGCCTCTTTTTCTAGGGGGTCCTAATTCAGAGATGTCTAAATCAACTCAGACCAAATGATCTGCCACATTTGTTATTTACAGTATATTTTTTCTTAATCTCAGGAGAAACATACAGTATGGGACCACACTAAAACTGAGATGGTGTTTTACCCTGTAGTAATCAGTGCTGTAAATGTCTCTCGACATCCCAAAGTCCCCGATCTTCACCACCAGCCCTTCTCCTACCAAACAGTTCCTGGTGGCCAGGTCTCTGTGGACGAAATGAAGGGAAGCGAGGTACACCATGCCCGAGGCGATCTGAGCTGCGATGTGGAGCATCTGAGGTAGAGTCAGCTGACCCATCGGTGGAACCTTCATCTCATCCAGGATACGAGCATCTGGACCGTGAGCCCTGTACAAAAACCACACTCATGATAATGCTCGTTATAAAAACATTAACCTGAAAAAAGAGATGTTGGCTGTGTTCAGAATGGACACTACATTGTCCTGGGTATTTAGTATACATTCAAAGCATGCTGTGCTCTACAAAAAAAGGTTCTGCAATGATGCCGTAGAAGAACAAATTTGGAAAAAAACGATCAATCTTTAAAGGGATAGTTCATTCAAAATTGGGAATTCTGTCATTAATTACTCACCCTCGCGTGGTTCCAAAACCGTAAGACATTGTTCATCTTCAAAACTCAAATTAAGATATTTTTGATGAAAACTGAGCTTTCTGACCCTGCACAGACAGCAAAAGAACTACCACATTAAGGCCCAGAAAGGTTTAACCACTAATGTTACATGGACTGTTTTAAAGGAGTCATTCAAAGCCAATTTTCCACAAGCTTATATGATTCTTTAGGATCTTAATGGAAAGTTTGTAATATAGTTTGTTTTAAAATTTCTCTAAGATAGTTTTAAAAACGCTCATTTTCCCCTGTCAAAAACAGGTCTTTAGAAATCACTCTGTTCTGTGTACTTCCCCTTTAAATCTTCACGAGCTCCGCTGACTTCGCCCCTCTTTTCTGAGTCGCTCTCGGAGGATCTTTTTTTAGCCGTATTCATAGTGAAACTTGCTAATTAGCACATTAATATGAAAGGCAATTTGCAAAGCTTCATTAAAAGACATTATACTCATTGCTTCTGTAGGTGAGGCTGGATCATGAATGATTTGCGCAATTATAAACACATTTTGGTTGATCAAGGGCGCGTTTCCCTTCAGAACCAAACGTAACGTTAATTCTCCGCATCTTCGCTCACTCAGATGTCTGGAGTAAATCACTACTGCTATGTTCATTAATACATTCAACAACAAAACACCTCAATCTCTTAG
>JAUCMU010000151.1:13986336-14023011 GCA_032275025.1 Enteromius treurensis
GGGCTCACTGTACTGTTGCATCCCTAATATATATATATATATATATATATAGCTATTTAGCTAGCAGCCAAAGTTATTTAGGCATTCTCACTTTTTGGTTTTACTTAGTAATAGAGCAGAATAATGATCTCTGTAACTATGGCATGGCTAACCCTTGTCATCATAATACCTCAACACCACTTTTCAGCAATTATGTACTGTCTCTTTAACACACAGGCCTGTTTAAAAACCTGTTGAATTCAGGTGGCCATGGAGTGTGCAAACACCTCTTCACCCCAGCCTCCCATAACCCATCTTGGTTTTTGTAAAACCACATGGCCATCACATGTGTATGTGTGTAATTAACTGAAGTTTCTTGGTCCTTCTACTAAACAGCCCGACACTGACGATTTTTTGGACTGTGCCGAAGAAATATACTACACTGCAAGATCTAATCTGGTATTTTTTTTGTGTATTTTGCTCTTTCTTTGTCTTCGCGTCCCCTATCTTTTTTTGGGTTTTTTTAAGCATCATTTCCGCTTCGCAATGCTTGTAGTGTACTCATACAGTATGTGACTTTCATCTCTTTTGTCATTTCATCGCCATTCATTTTTGCCTTATCTTATTTACAGTAGATCATGGCATTCTGTCTTTTCATCTTGCCTGTATATAATATCAGTGTTATTGCCTCTGTCTGTCCTGCCAAATCTCTATGCCGGATCATTTGTTTAGGTATTTCAGCCTCTGGCTTCGTTTAAAGCCATATCCCTCAAAAGTCCATGCATCTCTGCACTTTTCAGTAATCAAAAGCACTTTGAAATTGCAAAGCAAAGCATTTTATGTAGTCGAGGCCTCCGAGGGGCTTTATTTTTAGGGCTTGTCACAATCAGACACATCTTAAACCGAGAGAGAGTGAATGGAGAGAGAGAGATTAGGGTTAGACAGACGGAATGGATGGTGAGTGGGACGGAGAAGAGGAGCGAATGGGGAAGAACAGGAAAAGGGAGAGAGAGGCAAAATAAAGAGTCTGAAGTGCCTGTGCATGTCCCACAGGGATGGTTAAACCAAAGTGCTCTGCAGGCCTGTGAGTGGAGGGGAAAACATTGCCTCAGCAAGCATCGCTTTGCGCAACAACCCCAGCACACACAGTCTGTTTGAGGTATCAGCTAATTCTGCAGCAACAAAACAACCTCACCGCTCCCTTTCAACACCAATTTATTGTGAACGCCTACTGTGCTAAACAACAGTTGCGTACTGAATTCTAGTTGGCCCTCTTTCTTACCTCTATTTGCATACTGAATTACATTTCGTCTTTGCTTGCAACTATTTAGCTGCAATGAATTGTGTGTTGGTTTCCACAGACTGCTGTCACGAGTGCCAAAAAGGGTCTGATTTGTAATTTTATTATCATCAAAGCCTAAAAAAAATTAGATATGGAACATTTTTAGCGTAGGAGTAATTAAATTAGATGTTGCATACAGTATATTTATTGTGGGGTAAATTAATTTAACATTAACTGTATTCTCAATATTTAATTTAAACCTTTTTTTTACTCTTTTATTTTAAGTTGATATCTTATGTATAAAAAATCGAATATATTATTTTTGCAAGTGTCATATTTTGTAAAGTTACCATTGTGAATTAAACATTTAGTACAGTTGTGAGTGCGGAGTGCTTCCAGAGAGAGCCCGCCCCCACACGCTTCTGATTGGCTGTGATATTTGATTCTGTTGTGGACACCCAAATTGCATCACATATAGTTAGGAAAGAAAGCAACACATCCTACTTTGGTTGTGGATGCTAATTTTAATTTTTGGCTTTTTATTAGAGTTTGGCATTGGACGGTGACACGGAACTATTGGAGGATGTTGTTGCATGGTTTGCCAAGTTTTAAAAGCCTCACATGGTTACGCCAGTTAAAAGAAACGTTTTCCCTTTTTTCATCTTTTTGCATTTCTGAGGCTTTCTTGAATGACACCTCATCCATCTGGTCTGAAGCCCACGCACTGAGGTGGCACAGCGAATCACATGCTTTGGAATCAGTGTCTTTGATTGCCTATGAAGAAACCAAAGGGAGGGGGATGAAAGAAGGCGGTGACAGAAGCAGCGAAGCAGATAGTCTGGGATGTTCTGTTAGCTTTTACTCATCTATCCATTCTTTCTCCATCACTTTTACTGAAAAGCTTTCCATCAGCACAAAGGCAGCGAGCGCATAAGGATATGACAGTTTGCTGCGCAAAGGAAATTTGGTTTGTTAATCTGCAGGGCAAAATCAATGAGGTTTTGCATGGCTGAAAGCTGTATTCCAGAGAGAGAGGACGAGGGGGAAAATGAGTGATAGAGGTGTGGAAGCAGCAAAAAGAAAGAGTTTGAGAGCGAGAGAGAGAGAGAGAGAGAGAATGTCCTCAGGATTAATCATCAGTAACCTGATTCTTACAGCAAAATCCTCTGCCTGAACACTTTTTGTAATGGATGAAGCGCTGCAGCCAATTTCCCTCCAAAAAAATAAGACAGTTACTGTTTCCCTTGAAGGGATACTCCAGATTTTCAAATTATTGTAACATTCAAAACCTAAGCAATAAATCATGAATACATAATAAAACATTATAAAGTTATTATAAATTATTAATAAGGTCGCACTTTATTTTGAAGTCCAAAGCATCCCCAAAACAAAAATGTTTACATAACATTTATGAGGGTACTGTGCATATTTATTATGTATATATAGATACATTTATAAACAGCATATATTTTGGAAATTTTTAAAATGCATATACATTATAAAAACATTATTATATAATTCATATAATTATATATTTATATTTTATAGTGTATATATATATATATATATATATATATATACACACACACACACACACACACACATTTTTCTTAAATATATACAAATATATATACTTGTTTGTATTTATATATTCATATACACATATTTTATATAAACAAACATTTTTATTTGGGATGCGATTAATTAGGATTAAACGTTTGACAGCATTAATGTATTATATTACGAAAAATAATAAATACATAAAATAAAATCACCTGTTTTAGGTGGAACATTTCTGGTTTGTCAAATTCAATTCAATTTCAATTCAATTCAAATTAATTTGTATAGCGCTTTTCCTGATACATATCATTGCAAAGCAGCTTTACTCCAAAGTAATGTTTTACAGTATATGTAGTAGTAGTTTGTACTGTACATGTACATATGGCATAGATGTGAGGTAAAGATCAATTAATGACATCATCAAACAGACAAGGAACATTCGAAGAGTTCGGTTGTGCTGTGTGTTGTTTCAGGGTTGGCATCATCTGAAGTCCTCTGTGGGGTTGGCATCAACTCTTCTTAAGTGTTCTGGATCCAGACTGGAGCTTGTGAATTCCTAGTTACCACGGGATGACAATCCCATGGTAGAAACAGAACAAATACGAACAAAATTAGCATAGCTGCTGTTAAAACTAAGAAAATAAACATTTGTTAAACCAGAGCTAAAAGATTAATAATGAACATCTGAACAGATATAAAGGCAGGAAAAGTTGAGATGCGTTATTCGAATGCTTGGCTAAAATGATGTGTCTTTAATCTAGATTTAAACAGAGAGAGTGTGTCTGAACACCGAACGTTATCAGAGAACGCAAACAGAATCAACCCCCACAGCTCTTAGCAGTCAGCAGAGGTGGTTAGTTGGCTTGCAGACTGTTGTTATCAGGGTGTGCCATTTGAGGAATCACAGAGCCCATGAGTATCACATAACAGACAGACGGCACTGCTCAGCGGCACTCCCACAGTGTCCAGACTGGTGTGGGTGGGTGGGTGGTGTTGAGCAGTGTTAAGACTGATATTTGATTGAAAGATGCCTGCTGTGATTTACCCTCTAGCTACAGACGTCATGCTGTTGGACAGCTACACCTCAGAGCCCTCCCACTCAGCCCACTGTGCTGCCAATAAGAGGAGAAGTTCTGTCACATTCGAGGACCAAGTGGAGCAGATTCCTAAAGGTACCTAACATGTTCTTATTTTACATTTAATGCAAAAATGTCTTTGTTAGTTGCCACTAGTAAAAAAAACAGGCACATAGAAAGTGGCCCTAGAAAATTATATTTGGCACCAGTACTGTAAGGTGTGATGTAATACTTTATGCCACCAATTAAAATTTTAGGGGTCATTTTTATTTTATTTGTATTTATTTATTTTTTATAGTAGTCTAGTATGCTCAAGAAGCCTGATTTTATTTAAAAACAATTTTTTTATGAATATTACAACAACATAACTTTGTTCTTTTGGTTAAAATAGAATTCAATTCAATACAAAGATTAATTTATTATGGTGTTTGGGGTCACATGATTCTTCAGGTCTCATGAAGCATTATCATCAATGATGGAAAAAATGGCTGTTCTGCCTAAAAATGAAACTGATACATATTTTTAGGGATTTGTGATCAATAAAATGCTAAAAGAACAAAAATTAACAAAAAGTTGATTTTCTTTAATGAAAATAAATCTTACATAACACTATTCAAAACTAAAAAAAAAAAACACTTATAGTCAGTAACTTGTAATACGTGATAAACCACTTACCTACAGTCTTTAACTGGCATGGCCATGTTAAGCCATTACGATTGGTAAATTTAACATAATGCATTTAAGGACAGATAAACTTACAAAATAATTGTTCATAATAGTTAGTCTAGACTAAAGAACACCTTGCTTAAAATGGAAACCTTACAATCTTGCCCCACAAACCTTCTTTGTAAAAACACTTTTATCAACGGCAGTTTTGCAAAATGATCAATTTTTGTGTTAATCATCAACATGTTACAGAGCATTCACAAAGAAGCTTCTTAAAGTGTCAGTTTAACGTTCGCCCATCTCTTTTTCTCAAGGTGACCCATCGGTAGTCCAAGTGACAGCAGACATCCACAAGTCTTTGGACAGCTTTGCGTCATCACTGGCTAAGGCTATAGAGAACGATGCCAAGCTTCAACTCTTTGGGGAATGGACTCAAATTCCAACAAGTCTGTTCACAGTACGAAACACACAGAGAACTCCCCGTTACCTGGATGGACAGAGACTCAGGATGGAAAGCATCGATGAAGGAATAGTTAAAGATGATGATAACGAAGAGCATGAGGAAAACATAGGTGACACTTCCATGTAGTTCTTTGACTCGTTAAATTATTTTTAAAGGTACGAGGAACACATAGGAGAAATGTTTACAGATATACAGTGATTTATGTGTAATTTACGTACTAGGTAAAGAACGGATACTTGATGATTTTAGATAGCAACTGCTGCTACTTGCCTCGGCGAGGCCAAAGACTTACAATGAAGGCTGTACCTGCAAGTCATCAGGTAAATTATGTTTGTGTAACATAAAAGTTATTGTACGATCACAAACAGCCCTCATATATTGTCAGGTATTTTGCCTGTGTTGGGTACTGTGTGTATTATGTTTACTCTTTTCTTATAAGGAAACCGTTTTATACGTCCTGACTTTTTGTAAGAATGATTATCCAACAGCTCCTCTCCACTGCTTTAAGTTCAGGTCTATTAATATATTCTTTTATATAAGTGCCACCAGGTTTATAGTAAATATACCAAATGTCTCTTAGTTAATATTGATGTGGCCAAAAAAAAAGATACCCTTACGCCTTACAGAATATTTTTTTTGAGCATTTAATGAACATCATGTTAATAAGAGAGAGAGATACTGGGCATGCTGTTTTATCCATAGTTTTTGGTGGAAACTGTTTTGACTGAATGTAGTGGTGTGAGAAGGCATATGCATTGTCATTACTCAAGTCACTGGTACAATTGCACTTGAAGATTTTGTTACGTTTGATCAATGACTGTGATCAGTTTTTGTTCCGACTATGACATTTTGCTCAGTAAGGATTAATCATTCCTGTGGAAATGTTTTTTTTTTTTGCATTATGCCAGTCAGTCATATACCAATATTAATAGGCCCCTTTTTCAATTGCAGTGCTGTTCCTGGCTGCACAATTTGTTTGCGAACCACAGCCCATAATGCTTTATTATTATTATTATTATTTGTACTGTGTTATTAAATTCTTTATGGGTACTCAACAAGTTTTCAAGTCATGTTTTGTTTGAATCACAACACATTTAATGTCTCTGGTACATGGATTGAAAAGAAACCGGAACTTAATCTGAAAATCTGTGGAGAAACATTTAAAAAGATGGCTTACATTCCTTAACAGTGCTGAGGTTAGCATGGATGGCACGCTATTAGACAAGGAGATATTTCATCGGAGCTTTTCCCAGCGATCACTAGTCACTTAGCAGAACGCTCAAGCCAACAGCTGCCACAACAAAGGCCATCTGTGCTGTTAGGAGAGAGAAACACGACCTGCCAACTAATGCTAGAGCCATTTGGCTATACAGCAGTGAGTTTTATGTATAGACCGAGTCAAAAAAAACTATTCTCATTTTAATAAACTTTTATAAACATTCTGCAGTGTAACAATGTATAATGACTGGTTTGGATAATGAAATATTGGAAGTAGTACCTGTAATTAGGGATCTTCTGCCTAACCCCGTGCAATGCAAGATTTAGTATCGACAAAAAAAAAAAAAAGCCAACATCGGGAAAAGAAATTAAAGAAAGTGTTTTCTACAAACTCATGTTTGACATGCATAATTCCTGGTATACAAACATCAGAGTTCTTTATTTGAGGCTACAATAAAGTTTCACACTTAACACCGTTCCAAGCTCAACCGTGTAACAAATTATTATATTGCACTTAAATACTCTCAAGCACTGTCTTTAGTCACTCCTCTCAGTTTCTTACGTATCATCTTGTTTGCTTGAACTCCCCAGACGCAGTTTACTCTCATATAGAGTAATTAGTAAGAAAAGTCTCATTAAAAAATAATGCCAAAAACGGAACTAACAAGGAAATACTCTATTTTGTAACTTGTACAAATCTCAAATGCTCAAGTGCACTGTAGCAAAAAAAAAAAACATTCACTTGTAGCAGAGGGGCTACTGTTCATCTTCGTTCTCTTGTCCAGAGCCTTCAGAACGATCACCCTCCACGCGGTCTGAGGATAACAGAAAGAAAGAGCGGTCATTTAGACACCTGTTCATGGTTGTAAAACCGAATGCTAAAGTAAGTATCCAGTGACAAATGCTGATCAGTTAAAAAAAACTGCATGAACTGTGACTTCCTGAAATCCTCCTGACCCCAAACTCTTACACGGCGGCTGAAATATTTGATAATTTAAGCATTATACGGAATTTGACATATTTCGTGCTTATTTGGTCATTGACCTCTTTTATTGTAATTGAATTTAATTTCTGTTTTTCTTTGATTGTGTGAATAGAGTCAATGAGTTAAAAAAGGGTCATGAGGAAGCTCACCTGTTCGGATGTGATTTAATGATGCCAGCATTCGGAGCATAAAGGAAGCAGGGACGGTGATGGTGTTCCTCGTCTCTTCCAGCATTAACTCGTTACGAGCAATCACCTACAGCACACAAAAAATGTAATCCATGAACTCTTATAGCCAAGGCAGAGATATACCAATACCGCTGCCTTCAAAGGCCTCTATTTGATGTATTTTCCTCAATATAAGCGGACACATTTCTTTCTACCACAGCAGTTGAAGCTCTAGTGCCATCTAGTGGGGATTTAATTACATATCAAAAGAAACAACAAGGTCTGTGTTGTTAAACGCATGTGAATACACATTTAAAGTCTAAAGAGTCAAAACAGGATGTTCCTCATTGTCCATACTTCTTCAGCGAGGACCCTGTTGAATGACAGTGACTGTTCTAAAGGCGACCACAGCTTGATGTCATAGTCAATTCCAGACGAAGCAAGAACTGTTGAAAGAATAAAAAACACATCAGACCAAATGATGTGATCCATATCATCTCAACTAAAATGTTTCATGGGTCCATATTGTTTTTAGGTATCTTTTTGCTCACTGGGGTCATAAGGATGAGGCTGTAGGCAGTTGACCACATGGTTGTCGGCTTCCAGCAACATTAGGTGCTCTCCTGTGTGTCTGTCCCAGATGAAGATATGGCCACAATCCGAGCCGCTCATCACAAAGTTATTCCCCCAGAAACACGACTCCTTAATCTACACGCACAGTCGGGTCATTAAAGTGAAACATATGGTATGTGTTTTTTTTTTCACAATGTTAATGTTGGAATAGGACAAATTAGTAGCGACGGAAATCAGACAATACATAGGCAGTGTACCATTGTCCTGGAGTTGCGATGGCCCTTGTACATCATCTTGACAGAGGGTCTCCTGATATTCTGAGTCTCACTCTCTTCCATTTCTCGGCGTTCTTTTCTCCTGCGGAACAGCTCCTGGATCCGAGCCGCGGCGGAGCGTCTATAAAAGACAGAGCATGCAGAGCAATGCTCATGAAAAATCATTTACGCACAACAACTAAAACACATCACAACTCAACATAATATTAGTCTGAGATGGTTAAACAGTTTTTCTGACAGCATTGTGCGAAATAATATTTGATCTGAATATATATATATATATATTTTTTTTTAATTGATCACAACAGATATTAAAAGACATGTATGTTAGAAAATATTTCTATTTCAATTAAAAGTTATTTTAAACTCTGAGTTTGAGGGGTTTCGACAAAAATATCACGCAGCATTTTAAAAAAAAATTCGAAATACATTTTTTGAACACCTAAGGGAACTTGTAAATTCATGCATGAAATTAGTTTACTTGATTAGTAACTGACCAAAGGGTCATTATGCAAAGATTTTTGCATACTCTTAGGCAGTTAATATGAACTACTAAATCACACACATTACATAATTAATAGCATATTATACACAGCCACACAATATGGATTTCGGATTAATGAAAAGTAAATCAAATCTGCACTCCTTGCAATTAGATTATATTAGTGTTCATTTTATAAACATTACAGTACCTTATCATCCTATCACCTACAGCTGATCCTCTGTAATTAAATCTAATGAGAAGAGTAGCATTTTACTTTTAATATCATGTTCTCAAGTTTTATGGGACTTCCCGTCTGTCATTTCAATTGCCTAATGCCTACACATTGTGATGATTTGCAACATTAAACATCTTGACATGACAAGAGTCCATACCTCTGTCCCTGCCCTCCTCTGTACCTGGCAGAAGGGATAAGGATGGGGTCGTCGTCGCTGTCATCAGAGTCCTGGTTGCGGGACGGTTGAGTCGAACCCTGGCCGCCTGTTCCAGCGGTCTCGCTCCTCCTGCATTGCTCGCTCAGCTCCGCCGAACCAGCAGCCTGGAGTTCCTCTGATGGAGCGCTGGGGCGAGCCGTCCCTTCCGGGGACAGGCACTCTGGTGGTGCTGCTGGTGGCGTGCTGTTTTGAGAGCTGATGGAGGCCTTTTCTGTACCACCCCCTGCAATTTTGCCCCCGTTGGGTGTGGGTTGATTCTCTGAGGGTGAGCTTGAAGCTGTTTATGAGAGAAAAGTTAATAACCTCCAAAAATAAGCAAATTCTGGGGCAATGGGCATGTGGTTGTGGTCTCACTTAGCTCTGAGGTTTGACCTCTTGGCTCCACTTCTCTGGTCTGGGTCTCACCCACCTCCCTGGGCTTCTGTCCTCCACTGCTGCCTTTGGCACTGGACGCTGGACTGCTCCTGTGAATAGTCAAACAAAGAAAAAAATGTTATGGATTTGTTCTATTATAAAAATGCTGCATGCTTACAATTAAACAAAGGAGGAAGCCAAAGAGAATTTCAGTCACTCATTTTAGTTTAATAACTAGTTTTTATATCCATAAATTTGATGTCTGAAATTGAATTGTCCAAGTATAATTTCTATACTATTGTAGTATTTATTAACATTTTCATTTATATTATATTATTAATGATTCACTGCTATATTATAATAAGTATAATAACATAATATTTAAAACATTTTATATTGTCAGTTTTATTTTAGTTTTAGTCATTTTGTAACGTGGTTTTGTCATTTTATTCAATTTTGTTTTAATGTTTCTTTTTAGCTTTATTTTTGCTTTAGTTTTGGAAATTGTATTATTAGCTGCAAAGGCGATATCTCTACTTCTATTATTTCTATTTTATATTAGCTGCAAAGACGGTATCTCTACTTCTATTTCTATTTTATATTAGCTGCCAAGGTGATATATCTAGTTCCATTTCTATTTTATATTAGCTGCAAAGACGTATCTCTACTTCTATTTCTATTTTATATTAGCTGCAAAAGGCAATATCTCTATTTCTATTTTATATTAGCTGCAAAGGTGATATCTCTACTTCCATTTCTATTTTATATTAGCTGCAAAGACGTATCTCTACTTCTATTTCTATTTTATATTAGTTGCAAAAGGCAATATCTCTATTTCTATTTCATATTAGCTGCAAAGGTGATATCTCTACTTCTATTTCTATTTTATATTCGCTGCAAAAGGCGATATCTCTATTTCTATTTTATATTTGCTGCAAAAGGCAATATCTCTACTTCTATTTCTATTTTATATTAGCTGCAAAAGGCGATATCTCTATTTCCATTTTATATTTGCTGCAAAAAGGCAATATCTCTAATTCTATTTCTATTTCTATTAGCTGCAGAGGCGATATCTCTAATTCCATTTCTATTTTATATTAGCTGCAAAGGCAATATCTCTACTTCCATTTCTATTTTATATTAGCTGCAAAAGCGGTATCTCTACTTCTATTTTATATTAGCCGCAAAAGGCGATATCTCGACTTCTATTTTATATTAGCCGCAAAAGGCAATATCTCTACTTCTATTTCTATTTTATATTAGCTGCAAAGGCAATATCTCTATTTCTATTTCATATTAGCTGCAAAGGCAATATCTCTACCTCCATTTCTATTTTATATTAGCTGCAAAAGCGGTATCTCGACTTCTATTTTATATTAGCTGCAAACGGCAATATCTCTACTTCTATTTCTATTTTATATTAGCTGGAAAGGCGATATCTCTACTTCAATTTCTATGTTATATTAGCTGCAAAGGCGATATCTCTACTTCTATTTCTATTTTATATTAGCTGCAAAGGCAACATTCAAGTTTTTTTAAAACAAATTTAAAAATTTTATTCATGTAAAATGAATTTTAACTAGTATTTGTTTTATTTCAGCCTTCTTTTAAATTTATGGAAATGGCTTTTAATTCTAGGTTTTGTCAACAATAAGTTTATTTCTCAGAGAAAACAAGAAAAATTTATACTCCAACTTTAGAACCTTACGTACGCAAAACTTTATTTTGAGTTGGATTTAAAATAATAAATTGTGAATTGGTGAGCCTTTATGAGTGACCCATTAAAAGAACCAGTTCTTGTCTGTGAATGGGTTGTACTACACTAGTTGTAGTCTAGTTTTAGTTTTGTAAAAAACTAAGTATTATATAGCAATCCTTGTGGGGGTGATTTGTGTGCTGATTTCAAGGCTGATTCTCTGGTCACTCACCATTCATCTGTGAAGTCCAGTTTGATGGTGCTAGTGGTGGTGCCTTCAGTGCTGTAGTGCAGACTAAGGATGGGTTCTGCTGTGCCGGTCCGTCCAGGCCCTGGAGGAGTGCTGCTGATTCCTCTGCTGTTGCCAAGTGAATGTGCTGATGTGGATGGCACAGTTTCTGTAACGTCTGGGGAAGCTTCCCTTACACCTGTACTCTGAGCACTGCTTACATGTCCTGCTGCTTCTGCACCTCCTGGAGGGAAGACAGAAGAAACATGGATGAAAACAGAGCTTTTAAAATGAGTACTTTTCTTAGGAACATTACATTTGTCCTAACTGCAGTAAATCACAGAAGTAGTTTTTTGTAAATATTCAGATGTAATTATCATGCCAAGTAGGGATGCCTAGGTCATACTAAAATAAAACAATATACCAATAACGGTAGTACTGAGAAATACCTTGTAAATATTTAATTTATTTTATTTTTTTGTTAATGTTTACATTAATGGTTAATAATATTTTAAATAAAGCAGCATAACAGCATATTTATTTGTATGTACTACCGAGAATCCTGCAGTTGCGAACAGTGCCTAGCGTAGACACAAAAAAGGAGAAAAAAAGAATATGTGGTAAAGAGCTGCGCAGATAGACTTCAGGCTACAAAAAATAGATTAAAGTTTTGTTAAAAGTGAAAAATTGCAAGCAGTTAACTCAAAGCAAAGAGAATAAGCACAATGCAGGTGAAAGTAATAAAAGGATTTAAGGTTTCTTGTTTTGAAGGGGAAAAAGTATAGGCACCAGTATGGACATGGAGAAAAGATGACTGCCATAAAGAAGAAATATCTTCTTGTTTCCTTGGTTTTTAGGAAACGGTCCATTATTTAAAGCAGAATAGCAAAGGCATTTTAAAGGAGTCATATCATTTTTTTTTTATTTTTTATATAAGTCAAGTACGATGAAACCTTTTGTTATAAACAATTTTATTTATAATTAAAGCAACAACTAATGCAAAAACTGTCTGTATTTCAAATCAGCGTATTATAATGATTTGTGAAGGATCATGTGACACTTAAGACTGTAGTAATTTTACCACAAAAATAAACTACATGTTACAGTATACTAAAACAGAAAACAGTTATTTTTAAGTTGTAACAATATTTCACAATATTACTGTTTTTATCTTACTTTTTTGGCATAGGTGAGCATAAGAGACTTCTTTTTAAAACATTTTAAAAATCATCTTTCTAGCTTAGTTTTACTATATACTATTTTTGATGTGGGAAGGTAGTTTCTGTAATTACTAGTATGTTTCATAAAAATGCTTGGCCTACTTTAAAATGTCAATTAAAAATATGATATGACCCCTTTAAGCTTAATTTTTATGTTACAAGCCCACATCAGTCTAATAGAGGGTGAGCTCATTAGAGAGTGAGTGTAAAAAACAGTGTTCCTTGGTTCAAGACGTTATTTGAAGGATGAGCTTGATATGAACTCGGCCCCACAGAAGGGGAGAAAAAGCATGTCCATTGACTGAAAATGATTGGCAGAAAGACTGTATCTTTCTGAACTTTCTCTGTTAACCCAGAGACACATCTGCAGAGTCTTCTTAGGATGAGTGAGGACAAGAACCACTTCAATTAGAAAAGGTGCGGATCTCAGCCGGAAAGGGCTGTAGGAAATTGAGCAAAAGAAGAAGAAAAAACAGGAAAAGGACGCACCCTGCTCCTCATCCAGAGTCATGGATCCAAGCTGTTTGTTTACCACAGATGAGGGAGAATCTGAAACAAAAATGAAATGTACTGAACAACTGAAACAAACAATAGAGCCAGTACAAACATTTAAGTGCAGAACAAAACCCTCAGGAAACACACCAGGCAGGGTTAAAAAAAACCTTTCTACAACCAACTGAATAGCCACAAGGTTAAGGTCTGTAAAGATGTGTCAAGGAGGCTTAATTCTGGGTTAAAAACACAAAGCCAAGGGTTACAGATTGAGTAAGCTGTTCCTTAAAACGTAAAATGACATCCAGGAGGTGAGCAAATACAAGGAACAGTCTGATGCACAGCCTTCTTCTTTCAGGCAGAATAAACAAGTCACACAGCAGTTTGTAGTTTAGGAGTTCAGATGGTGGCAGAATCAGACACCAGACCTTGCGGCAACAAGAGAACCATAAGCCATTCATTTTTGGAGAGTTTGAGAATACCCAGCAAGATAAGCAATTAATGGTGCAATGCTTTAAACACAAAAACTACACTGCACACAGTACGGTTACTGAATAAAAGTAACTTCTCAGGAAGTGCCTGGCTACAAAAAAACAATATGGTCAGTTTGCCTCTAACCATTTCATTTGTGTCTACAATAAGTGAACACAAAGCACTCACAGATAGCATTTTGCGCAATATTGCAAAGGAAAATGCAACAACAGAAGGTCAAGATCTTGAAAAGAGCAAGATAAAAGTGGATCAGTGTTCAAGCTTTAAATTGGACACTAAAAAACTGCCAACATCAAAAAGTACAAACCAGCTTTATATGTAATTATACAATTACATTTCAGGTGAATCAATCAATAGATGGCAGTATATGCATATGTTTGAGATCTGAGCTCTGAGCTCTGTTCCAAAATCTAGTAAGCTGCCTTACTGACTCCACAGTCAGCTACCCTATCCTAAATCAAGATCCATTTGATATGGATGCTTGTCCAGAGTGTCAATTTGTCCAAACAGTCAATAAATGATTCAGAAGGGTTCAAAAGTAAGTCAAACAGCGATAATATTTCATCATAATGTGTGTGTAATACTGTCTAATATTTTGGCTGAAGCAAAGTACATTACACTGATGTTAAAAAAAGTCAACTAGATGGGCAGCTCACTACTTTATGGAGCAGAGCACTGCTATTGGTCAATGTGAGCGTGAATGACCAGCGGTTAGATGTGTGCGCGTCTCAGTTTCAGAGGGGAAGAGGAACACACTCCATAGCCAGAGGTGCAGCAGCAAACCAGGACAGCCATGAAACAGGCAGCCAGAGGGGTCAGGAGGTTAAAGGAGAGCAGGGTAAAGAGATGCAGGCTGGGAGGAGATGGTAACCTGCAGGGGGGCCTGTGTCAGCAGCAGCAGCAACAGCCTGTTGGGCTGAGCTCTCTCTGCTGGAGGTCACGGGTACCGAAGGGACTGAGCGTCTGCCCTGTCCTGGGGGGTCAGACAGGAGAAGCAGCCTCTGCAAACGTCTACACACTAAACTTACCGGCAGCCTGCGAGGACCGTATTCTGACAGTGTAGAATCAGAGGAAGAGAGAAGAGCAGGATAGGGAAATTGATGGGATACGGGAAAAAAAGAGAGGCAAATCATAGATAAGAAGGAATGCTGGGGAAAAGAGCAAATTAATGACTGAAGCTGTAGGCTGAGTGATGTCAGACAAATCTGCAGGGTTTCATCACCAGTCACAAAAAAAAAAGCTTGCATTACACTCACACGTCCACACATGTTCTATGAGCATGAACAGAAACGCACACATAGAAATGCCGGCAATGGCACGATGAGCAAAAAGGAGGGGTTTGGTTATTCATTATAAAGAAGACTACATGTAAAATCCTGCCTCTGTTTATGTGATTGTTGATGCCGGCCCTAACCGCACATAATGTACAAAAAAAAACAAACCCCACCTAGAGACAACAAATCAGTCAAAACATAGGTCTTAAAAAAATAAAATGCATAGAGTTGGATGATGTATAGCAAGCAGACATGATAAATGGACCATAAACATGGAGGATTATATAAACGGAATAAAAAGAATTTGATTTGAAAGTTTATTAAAAGCTCATTGTCTTTAAAGAGCATAGATACAATGACTGCATTTACATGCACAAGAGAATTCTGATTATGATCGGAATATCAATCATACGACCAGAATTAAGCCACTCCTTTGGTTTTTAAAAACAATTATACTGTAAAATATGACTTAAAATGAAATATGTTCAAATAAAAAAAAAAAATGAATTTACTCCTGTGATGGCAAAAGTGAAGCAGCTATAACTTCAGTCTTCAGTATCACATGATCCTTCAGAAATCCTTGTAATATGGCGATTTGGAGTTGAGAAAACATTTCTTTTTATTAGTGTCAAATAATTGTTGAAAACAGATGTCCATCCTTCCAGAATAAAAGTGTTAATTTCTTTTAAACAAAATCTTACTGACCTCGAACTTTAGTACAGTAGTAGTAGTATATGTGGACAAAAAAACCTTTTTTCTTTTGTTTAAACATATATGGACATTAAATGGAACATTATGTGCATGTAAACATGGCCATCGTCTCATATTAAAGATGAATGCACTCTTCCGTGTTTTGCGAACAGTGACAGACTTACCAGATAAAGCTGCCTCTCTAGATGGGGTGGGTGTGGCTGAAGGAGTGGGTGTGGCTGAGGGAGTGGGCGTAACTTCATCCTGGCTCTTTTGCTCTGTGTCCGGGGAGGAGAGGAGAGAGGAGGAAGCAGCGCTCTCCAGGGAGGACGAGCTGGAGGGGGCAGGAGCTGTCACAGTGGAGGAGGAGCCTGAGGAGGAAGTGGAGGAAACAGACTTGGGGAGAGGCTCTGCAGGTGCAGGAGGAGCAGCAGGTGTGGGTGGAGGATCAGAGGAGGGCGTCTCCATCTCCATCGCTCTTTCAGCTGAGGCCTCAGTGGGCTCCTGTGCCTGAGTGTGTGTTTCTGAGGTTGCAGATGTTCCCTCTGGTCGAGCGGCCGCACCTAGAAAAAAGAATCAAAATAATCTAAAGTTTAAAAGTACATTTTGAATTAATGGATTTATTTTTTTTTTAAATAGAGGACATTTAATTTTATGATTTACATTCTTTCAGTGGTTGATGTTTATTGATAAAGAGGATCAAAGTTAAAATTGTCAACATAGAGGTACATGTGTTGTGTTGTGCAATGCCAATGTAAGTGACATGGAAGAGCTTTTAAGGCCACTATAATTCAAGATAATTAGAAGAATGATCTTGTGTGATGTCATTAGGCCCGAAGAAAGTTTGTGTAGATTTGTTAACATCTTCAAACTACCATTGGTCCATGAAGATTTTTATATCATAACTTTATGTAGGTCTGCTCTAGGGTTCTGCCTTAGACTAAACAGAAGAAATAAACCAGAGAACATTTCCACAACAAAGTCAGATGCAAGTCAAAACTTGTACACAGTGAAGAGCTGATTTATTGTAAAGTATTGAAGTTGTAATTCGAATTGAAAGCAACACTGCACAGTTTTTCATAATTAATGCTGTTATAATGCGTGCTTTAAAGCAATCTATAAAAAGTCACAGAAATAAGCGTGACTTTGCTTGACTCGACTGGAATGGCGAATTACCGAGCTTGTGCAAACATATCCACATTACTATAACCACATGCTATTTTGTTACTGAGAGGTCGGCATTGTATGTTATGTTTGTTGTTATGTTATGTTTAAAAAAAAAAGGTTAACTGTGAGTTTTTATCTCACAAGTGGTGCAAATGCGCTTCCATAGTATCCTGTTGCTTACATATACAGAAATGAATTCTATAGCAAATCAAAGAATTAAAAAGAACTTCACTATATTCATAGTTTGGATATTCAGTGTGAACCTAGGCTAGTTTTACCTCTGGGTCGAGTTTGAGGGCGTGCTCTACTGCTCTGGGCCTCACTGGCCTCTTCAAACCAGCGTGATAACATGTCCGACATCCTCTGCATGAGCGATACATTCGGACTCTGTTCTCCTGCAAAGATAACAAACTTCTTCATGATCAATATCCAACCAGATCAGAACCATCACAGAAAGCAGAAGCACTGAAAGCCTGCTGTTTACATCAAGAGCCAGCAGCAATATGCCAGGAGGTAGTGCAGTAAAGCAGACTAAATCCCTGTGAAAAGCTAACAAGCTCCCCTTAGACAAACTAAGCTGTTGATATTCAAAGTCAGAGGTACTGAGGGAGATTAAAGATGTATTGAGAGACACTAGAGACTGCAGGCCTTCAGATCTTTAAAAACATGGAGGAGTATGCCAGTGCAGACAACAGCCCTGTTCATGGAGGAGACAGCTGGAGCTGAAGTGGATGTGCAAATGAGTTGGGGTAAACAACTACTGAAGACAATGCCTTGTTGCTTTAACATTTTAATACAGTTATAAAGTACAACCTTTTTGACAGAGTGTGGCTAAATAGATTCAAATCCAAATTTTGGATTAACTATGAAATGCTGCTAATAGGTATAATAAACAGTAGATAAATCAATGATTTGTGATTTCTGTACAAGAACACATATCTGTGGATCTATTCCCTGTGCATTAGTCTGAAGTCACCCAAGAAGTGTGTTTGTAAACAGAGCCCTCAGTATTCATTCGCCCGTGTATATGTACCATCCGTGCTGCTGCAGTACAGTATTTGTGCCTGCACGTTCTCATCTTACCATCACGCTCCCTCTCACTCTCAGGCCGAGCGCGGGGCCCTGTGTCTGACCAGTCGCCTCTCAGACGCAAACGCTTGACCGGGGGCTGCCTCAGCTGGGGGAAGACACATCAACAAGGTGTCAGTCACAGTCAAAACCTCTCACACGCCCTAAAAATAACACTCTCTACCCCGAGACTTGACATCACTTTAGAATCATCTAGTCCGGCATGTTTGCACGAAATACAATCCTAAGTAAAACGCAATCATGGATTGAAACCAAAGGTACGATAAAGACGGTTTACCAATTATTACATTGTTTAATGATGAAATAAGCATTAGACAAAAATTAAAGGAGTAGTTCACACAAAGGAAGATATTTTGAAGAAACTTTGTAACCAGGCTGTTTTGGGTCACCATTAACTTCCATAGTACGGAGGAAAAAAAACACTATACTCAATAGTCAATGGTGACCCAAAACTGCATGGTTACAAATTACTCAAGGGTGAGTAATCGATGACAGAATGTTCATTTCTGGGTGAACTATTCCTTTAATTTCACTTCAACAAAAGCTTACAATAAGATGCCGAAGTTCAACTAAATGTTTCTCTTTGTGCTGCCTTAGTTAATATATAGCACAATTACAATGTAATGAACAAGAATATGACTCCGTACATCAAAAATGATTATTTTAATGGCTTTACCATCATAAAGGAATGTCATGTTAATGAATGTAATTTCAAAGTCAGTGAAGAACATTGCACCCCATTGATTTACATTGATTTGTGTGTACAAACAAATAAGTTATTTTGTGTTCCACTGAAGAAGGAATGTAAATAATGAGTTCTTATTTTGGGCTGAACTATTAAGCGACACTCAATTTGAAATAATATGTATCAAGTGGTTTCCGTATCCAACGGTCATTGGTCTGAAAAAATGGAAAGACCTTGGGATGTTGATGGGATAAACTATTGAGGCCACTTTGCCACGTGCCTCACTCTCACACTTCTACCATCTCAGTCAGTCAGGACACTCTATTTTGAGTGCTAGGGTGCATTAACAAGACAAGCACCGGCTCTAACACAGCCACATTAGACCAAACAAAGCAAATCAGAGACCAATGCGTTCATTCTAAAAGTAATCCATTAATGAGCACTGCAGCTTCTCACCACTTCACAAGGAGGGATCAAATGAGCTGCACTTTTTTTTTACTTGGTTAAGAGGCTGGAAAGGACACATGCCTGTTAAGATGCTTGTGGTTTATTGCATTTTAAGTAAAACCTGCAGTACTCAAATCGGAAAAAAATGAAATATTTAGAATGTAAATTTGAATTCTTGATTGGTTTAGTCAGTAGTTACAATATTTCCTCAGCAGTGCCTTTCAAACTTCTTTTGCAATAGATGGGCCTCCTTCCAATGAATAGGCTATACCATATAGGTCCTAAGAGGGCCCCCTCTGTAATATCTATGCTGCCTACAATGAGTTTGAACAAGTAAACCACATTAAGCCCTCAACAATTTCACATTGCACTAGCTCCACATTCACTGATTGCAAAAGGGTTGAGTAAAACCCTAATGTTGTAGCAAAGATTTATTGAAGTCAACAGGAGCTCCTTTGCTCTTGCTGGTATTCATTGTGCACTGGGTGCCTATTTCTGTCTCAGCTGTGGAGCTCTGCGTGTGTCTGCACCTCTATTTGGAAAGGAATCTGATCGCGGGGGATCCGGACACAGCTGAACACACCGTACAACAGCTGAAGGGACCAGAGCGGTGACCCAGCAAATTTCACCACTACAGTCCCAACACAGAAAGAGTATGTACGGGCGGTTTAGTTTAAGGAGACTTCTGTTTAAGTATATATTCAAAACAAATGACATGTTTTTGATGTTTGACCAAATGCATCAGAGTTTGTAGGAACCTGCAAGGATGTTTTGCTTCTGGTGGATTGGCTGTGATTGTCTTCACTGGTATCATAAATGTGACACACTGTCATGGATAATTGTTGCTGGAAACGTGTTGCATCACGCCTGTCAGTGCACGATGTAACAATCACAGAGCCTGTCTAACTTGAACATATATTTAGGTTCATGTAAGCATCTTGTGCTGCCGTTTATTTTTACTCATTAAATATATTCGTTACATCATCAATGTAGTATTAAAATATAAAATTCACTACTGCATATTTTTTATTTCCTGGCCAGAATAAGTCTCAACAAGGAAATATATCAATGTCGTTTGATCCATCCTCTTTGACTTCCTCTACAAAACTAATTTCGAAGTGCACCACTGGAGCGCTGTACTGCTGAGGATTATACAGAGTGCATGAGACAAGCACGAAGAGAACTTCAAAAGTCCTTTATTTAGATTTTGCTTTAGGCATGAACAGACTAACAGCACACACTTGCTCCCAGACCAGTCGCTCTTGACTTTCAGATGTCTGGCTCCACTTCCATTAGGGCTGCACAAATTATGGAATTCAAATCGAAAGTAGGATATGGTCTTATATGATTAATAAACCACAAATGGTTACAATTTCATTACATGATACATAGTCTGAATGCTTCACAGTGAACAGGCAGTACTTTGGTGTCTTTTCACAATTTAAAATTTGCTGAGACTTTATTCGTTAAATGAACATGAACCTCAGACCATCCAAGATGTAGAGGAGTTTGTTTTTTCATCAGAACAGATTTGGGGAAATTTAGCATTACATCACTCACTCAACAATGGTAATAATCTACAAGCAATCCACAGACTCCAGTTTATCAATTACAAAGCAAATATATAATTTATACATTTTTTAACTTCATAAAAGTCCTCTACTATTCAGTTCTCTAGTGAAAAATGTACCTTGTCTGAATCAAGAGAATAAAAAGGCACATTATGTAAAAAAAACAAAAAAAAACAAAAAACTGACGAAACAGTTCTAAATAAATATGTTGGTGGATTTTGATAAGAAAGGACAATATAGTCTTGTCTCAAAAAATTATATTGATGGACTGGACTTTGATTTACTTGTGGATTATTCTGTTTTTATCAATGCAAAAATGTCTCCAAATCTGTAAATCAAGTGAAGAAACAAATTCATCTAGATCTCAAATGGCCTGAAGGAGAGTACTTTTTCAGCAAATTGTAATTTTTGTGTGCCCTGTTCCTTTAATTCTGCTTGAAAACATTTTATTTTGTAAATATAAACAAACCTCAAGTGACCCATGGCATGATTAAATATTGGTTTCATTTTGAAATGGTCTGCATTTTTAACGTGCCACTGATATCACAAGAACTTCTGTGGCAAGCGCTGTTGTAGTCTTGTCAAGTGCTATGTTGCAGATTCATGGGTTTTCCTTTTTGTTATGCTCTCACAGTGTGAAAATGACAAGAAACACTGTATTCTTGTGATCTGGTCAACTGATTTAATGAATTTCCCATCAATTACTCCATTGGTCTACACTTGAAATCTCTCTCTCACATCTTTCTCTGTGTCTATATTTTCACAAAGTGCTTTAAAACCTTATTTTCTCAACTTTTCTTTCGCTATTATCATCCTGTACTTTTATCTTTTTCACTCTTTTATCTAAATTATGCGATCAATGCAATCTCTGCTCTGACATGCACCATAAGGTAGACACTATGTGAACCAGTGAACATCCTCCTGATACCTGCTTACCTCGTCTCGCCGCTCTTCAGAAGGGCCCTTGAGCTCCCTGGCCTGGTCGTCTTTGGGGTCAAACAGGTAGATGTAGTCAGAGGAGTAACTGACAAGCACTTCTTGTCCATCTTCACTGTAACACAGAGAGGTGACGCGGCAGGATTTGGTGGACAGGTGGGCTGGGACAAATCGTACACACATACCGGTCGTCCCTCTGCCCATGTAATTACCTAGCAAAACAGAAAAAAAGAACTGTTAAAGAATGTGGGCTTCTTTCTAGTTTAAAGGAGGGTTAAAAGAGTTTAAGACCTCTCATTGCTGTAATCAAAACAGAAAGGACACAGATCCATATCTGACTCCAAATGCTAAATATAAAAGATCATTAAGTCGCGTGGCATATATTGGATCCCCCATGAACCTGACGCAAAGAAGAACAAAAGGCTGAAATGCTGAACATGAATCATTTCTCACCCGTAGCTCTTGTTCCCAGCATTCTTCTGTCATAGATCCTCACTGAGCTATCTGAACAGCCCACAGCAAGATAGTAGGGGACCAATGGGCAAATGGATATTGAGGTAGCGGCTCTCCGGCAATTAATCAAAATGTCCTGATAAGGTACAGCAGAGAAAAAGAGAGAGTGGGGAATGACATAGAGAAGAAGAAAGGAATAAATGTGTGGATACTAACTTATCAAACAGGAAATCTTTAGTAAACAGTACTGAACCAAACACAAAGGTCAAGCAGAAAGAACAATGCTGTTCTTTAGATACATGAGTGTTGATTGACTATATAATTCGGGAAAATAATCAATAATGTACACTAATGTTCAAAGGGTAAAGTCTCTTGTGCTTGCCAAGGCTGCATTCATTTAAAATACAGTAAAAAAAAAATTATAATAATATCCTAAGTTTCAAAAATAACTTTTCTGTTTTGTTTTGTTTTAATAGCAAAGCTGAAATCTATCTAATATGATTTCTGGTGCTCTTTTTTTAATATTCATTTATTATCATCACTTTCAAAACCAGTTGTGCTGCTCTGTGATATATTTTATCAGGGCTGTTTGTTAAAAAGTTGAAAAGAACAGCATTTATTTGCAATTTGCATCTTTCTAACATTGTAAATAGTTTATACTATGCCTTTGATCAACTGAATGCATCCTTGATAAAGAGGAGTATTCATTATTCTTGAAAAAAAACATATATATAAATGTTACTGCATCGAATCAGTAATGGTATAAATATATATATTGTAAATGTTTTAGGTTCTCAGGGACCTCTAGCAGTATCTTCACCAATAATAACTGTTCAACGCTTTGCCATTGCATAACAAAATATCAATGACATTTATTTTACGGTTTGTTTATTATGAATTGGTTCAAAATCCTGCTCACGTGTGTAGTGTATTTTAAATACACTACACATGTAGGCCGAAGCCCTGCCACTGGCAGAACCCAAACAGAGATCCAAACAGCACCTACAAGCAGCGTGCTTGTTGTCTCTGCCTCACACATAAATGCCTTCTGATAGCAACAGAAAGCAATTGTGCCCTCAGGCTAACAGCGTCCTCCCCGCACACACTCTGTGGGTTGAAAAATCAAGGTTGGATGCTGCTTCCTCAAAAATGTGTCTGAAGTGCAGGTTCTGCATCAGTGTTATTAGCCAGCTTTAATGCTGAGGCTGAAGGGTGTGTGGGAGGACAGCCTGATCTCAGATCAGTGCAGCAGCTCCTCCCCTGAGATTTTGGTGTTTGATGATGTATCCACTACACATTCAAAACCTTCTTACATCTTTACAGTCTTCTTTTGTGCAGCTCGTCTTCATCCGCATGTCAAACCACCTCACTGTACCGTCTTCTCCACAGGACAAGAAGGTATACGGGTCATTTGGCACCGTCATTATCTGTAAACAGAAATGGGAAGAGAAAAATGAACATGAACCTCACCCTTTCATGTGTCAACTGACACGGAGAAACATTTCCAATCCCCGTGTTTGGCTTTACATTACATCATGCATACCTCATAAGCAGTCCCATAATGGCAGGTGAACTGGCACTGCCTGTTGATTTCTTGGCTCTTTTCTGTGTGTGTGTAGAAAATGATGCCATCTCCTGAGCAGGACACAATCTGTTGATCATTAGTGTGGGGCATGAACTTTGCGCTGAAGATGTTGGCCCGGTGTCCTGAACGAATAGTCGTCTTGACCTAAGGACAAAGGTACAGCATGTTCATTTGAACTTAACTGAACCAAGAAACAACAACCATTGATTTGCACAGGGTTGGTTTCATCAAGCTTTAACTCTTTAGAATGATCAGGAACATTTTTGGATTATTTTCTTTAGATTTAACTTTAAATGTTAAACAATATTTTAAAAATGACGGCACTTAACAGCTATTTAAGTTATTTGATTATAGCTTACTTTTAAAGATTAACTTTTGTAGAGTATTAGACAACATTAAAGGTCATCTATATATATTATATATATAATTCAGACTAAATCATATCTAATATGTACAGAAACTAATAAATAAAAAAATTAAATATATTCCAATGATGAAAAATAATCCAATATTTTAAAACTGTGCCTGCATTAGCACACATTACTAAAGTGAAATACAGTTTTGTTTATAGCAATAGTGTTGTTATCTTACCTTTCTGTTGTAAGGGTTTGTGATAACCAAGTTAGTGTCATCAGAGCCTGATAAGATGTATTCTCCTGTCTCATTCCAGGATATGGTGTTAACCTTTAAAAAAAACATAAATACTATTTAATATAAGCAACACTCCTGCTTAATCTTAAAAACAAAATGCTCATTTATCTGTTCAATAAACTGTGCCATAACGTAATATATCTCCACCAGACTGTGACAGTCTGTCATCATAGATATAAAACCTATCAAATTTCTTTCTTGGAACACAAAAGGAGATATTTTAAAGAACTATTCTTTTGCGTGCCACAGAAATAATTTCTATTTGTTGACATCATTAACCGATAGGGCTGGGGGTTTTATGAAAATTTCATAATTCAATTGAATTTTGACTTGATTCGATTTGGTCCAATTCAATATCGATTATTCTTGATATATATCTTGTGCAGTAGACTACATGCCAAATTTTCTCAATTGCGAAAACAACAAAAAAAAATAGTTCAACTGAAAATGTAAAATATACATAAAAATCAGTTGCTACTACATTCATATAATACTGAAGGTTAAAATGATCTGATTTATATACAAGGACTTCAATTACACTCAATGAAGTTTTTATAATAATAAAGTTAACATTACACAATTATATTTTTACTTCAACTTCTTTACACATTAAAATGGGGACTGTCATAAAATCATGATGGATTTATTATAACATGAATTAAACACTGGATAACAATACAAATTGTAATTAATATATTATATGGTGCATAAATTTAGCAAAATGTTCCTCTCTCATCAAAAGGTCATCAAAACAGATTTATGGTCACCGAATGTTTTCCTCTCAAGTAAATGTGATGTTACATGATTTAATTTTATAAGCTGCTGAAACCCTGATTGAGCATGATTACCTGATTACAAGAGACAGGATGCGGTTTTTGGAAAGTTGTAGTCTTTCATTTATCATATCTTTAGACATTCAGGATTTAACAGTCTATATTGTTTCATGAAAATGACAATTGATTAAATTAATATTTTTTACCCATCATTATTTTAACCATCACATAAAATCCTGCTTTGAGGTTTTAGAGCTGAAATGGACTGAGGTAGTGTGTGCTGCCTGTGCCTTTAAGAGTAAGCAATCAATATTTCATTAACTCAAGGCTGATACACGCTTTTCCTCCTTTTTCTAGAGCAGCTCAAACCTCATCACACAGGGTCCATTTCCTTTGACCTCTGCCTTTCTGAAATTACATCACTGGGAGGGATTAAGCATTTATCCCTCATTCTGCTCTTCCGCTCTTCACTCTACGGCTCTGCTTTGTGTAGTGGGGAGATGGAATCAGATTGAGTTAGATGTAGTAAAATGCACTGCATGTTAGAATAACAAGCTCTGAAAGCAGCCTGAATTGTGTGAACGCGGGGAGGGTGCTTAAAATTAGACTAAAACAGAACCGGAAACATTACCCCAAAGTCAGGTGATAAAAGACACCTATCTCTTCTAGCAGTTAAAAATGCACAGGCAGGTTTTCTATGCATTTGTCCTGATTTTTCACATCAACTAACACAGTTCAAAAAGAGCGAAGGAGGACAGCCATCTGATAAACAGAATAAACAAACTGCTTAGAAACGGCATCTGTTAGCAATTTCCATAAATAGAAACAGCTTTTATAAAGCACAAATTGTACAGAATTAGATTTGCATATAATTTAGTTTATTGTAAAACATATATTTTTCTTTAATTTATGGGAATATAAATAAACATTTAGCCCTTACAAAGTGAAAGCTAGCTAACAATATCTAGATGCCACATCTGCAACCTTTTACTTGCCACTCAATGACACCTTCTGTAAAAGATGATACATAAAAACTTAAAAATGAAAATTCTGTCATAATTCATTTATACAAACCTGCATGAGCTGAATGAATGAAAAATGAAAAAAATATGGATATCAACGGCTATGTAGAAACTGTGATTTTGGTAAACAGAAATGTCCAAAGTTATAGCATTTCCCTAAACTTATCATATTTATCATAATACATAATACACTCAAAGACACAAGCAGATGGTGTCATTATGCCATCTACCAGTGGGTGCTTTACAAAGGTCATGTGTTGTATCTGCTTATTGTGATCTGTCCTTGGTAGCTATATTAATGTGCTGCAATTTGTTTTCTACCCATCTTTAGGCCACAAACGCTTACAAAGGTCACTTACAGTAACTATTACAACCATAGTCAGTATGAAGGAAATTACAAGAAAAGTACAGTAAAATACAGAATCATTTTCACTGGCACAAACAAATTAAAACCTGCCCCAGTCTGTTAACGGTTATATTGGAACGTTTATTTGGGAGGCTTGCAATTAAAGTAGAGTATAGGGCTTTGTCGGATGTCCCAGCAGTAAAGCACTGACAAATGATGTCCCCAATGGCTGCCTGGCGCCTATCAGCCTTTGAGTTTAAAATCACTGACAGATAAAGAACAGGAGCTGCTGATAAGTGAGTAAAAAAAGAGACGCACACACAACACTCAGACACAATACAAGCACAGTGATTCCCCTGAGACAGTATAACCCAGACAGGCACATTCTCCTACAGGCACATTTATCAAGGAAAATAAATTAGTCAACATAAAAAGAACGCTGGGGGGCAACTGGAGACTTCATTACAGGTGAAACAAAGACTTGAAAGACTTACGCATCCATCGTGCACATTGAGAACTGCTTCGAGTTTCAGCCGTTGCACAAACTCTCTTCTGCCTATTGAGACAAAAATGATACATTTTACCGTGGCATTCATGTCCAAGATCATTTGCATTGCCTGTTAATTTACAGAGGAGAATAAGAGCAGTCTTTAACCTGTCCCACATTCGATTCAGTTCTTTAACGCTGCCTTCTTCAAAACAGGTTTCCTCTTCTCGTAAGATGCTTTTTTTAAGAAATTAATAATTTTATTAAACAAGAAAAATGTAGATGTGACTGTAAATGCTTATTCTAATTCTTTCAAAAAAAAATAAAAATCTGAAGCTGAAGATTGGAGTAATAAATGACATAAATAAATGCAAAAAATTATTTAAGATTTTAAATTATAAATTAAAAATTATAAAAAAAGCATAAAATCATATTTATTTTTAAATCCGAATAATATAATAGGTATTTAATAAAATATTGAATGTTAATAAATATGTATGTTTTCATTAATAAAAATGCATTCACTCTTAAGCCAAGCTTTGCTATACAACGCATAAACATCATATAAATAATAGGCACAAAAAGCTCATGCATGATGTAAATCTAAGCTGAAGCAACCAAACTATATTATGTGGCTGAGAAGGCTGGAATGATTGTTAATGGCTGCTGATATCTTCATTGCTTTGGAGAACTGCCACAACACTATAACATTACCTCCTGCATTTGCTGAGTCGCTGTACAAGGACGGAAAACACCCTGTCATACACTGTTCTAATCATGTCAACCAGCTTGCTTCGGTTCTTGTTTTGTTTTCACTTGTCTAATCCCTTATAAATGACCTCAGATTTATTTGACATGCAAATACTGTGACTTAAAACCCAACCACACTTGTGCTTTACAGCTACAATACCAAGTCACATTCAATGCTGTTTGCATGAAGAAACATTAATAGCATTTATGTTTCTATTCCTGACAAGCAGATATCTGTGCGTGGCTGGTAAAACACAGATCTTTCCATGGCTGTGTTTTCAGCCCGTGTAATAAGGAGCTACAAATAGCAAGTGCCAAACTTAGGTCAACCATTTTCAATGGTGCGAGCCTGGAGAACAGCAGTAGCCTGAGATGACACTGCTCTATGTGTTGATGGTACAACCTCACAGAGAATGGCCTGCCAACAAAAAAAAACAAAAGCTGAAACTCATGCAAAAACTCAGGATGTTTGACGGGGTTTGAATTTGTAAACTAAACCTTGTAGGAACGTAGGTTAAATTCTCAATTCATTCACAAATGCATTCAAAACTCTGCGTTGTTTTTTTGGCTGATACGTGTGTCTAACCGTTGGCAGGCTTTATAACATGAACGAGAGCCGCGCTAAATACAGAACACTCTGAACGATGTGCTATCATCACTATCTGAATGTGAGAGCCAGAGTAAATCAGCTCACAGACACCAAAGACTAAACATATTGGCACGATCCATTAATCACATCGATTTCTGCATGTAATTCTTAGGGTACAGAGAAGAAATGAGCTAAACCGGTGTTGTCTAAAATACATATTTGGGTTAGACTAGGTGGATTCTATTACATAAGTGTGCTTTTCAAGTCTGCCAGGGCTGGCTGACACTTCTATCAGGTCTCAGCTCAAGTGTTACGTTGCAGAGAGCTACATAAAAGAGCTACAAATTCACAGTAGGGTACAATTTGATGATTTTGCGTGAAAATGACTTTTAAAGATTTAATAATGTCAGATTCTCTTTACTGCCAAGCCATGAGTGCATTTTCTATTTATTATCATAATGCATAACATTAAGATAACGCTAAGTGAAAATGATGTCATCACTATTCTATTTTAAACCCTGATAGGTATTTTTATGCTGTTTTTGGAGCCTAGTAGCTTCGGTCTCTGCTCATTATCACTGTACAGAAAAGCACAGCATTGACATTCCAGTAAATGACTCGTTTTGTGTTTTTGAGCAATGTAAGAGTCAGTAGATAACAGATTATATATTTATTTGTTTGTTTGTTTAGTGTGTGTGTTATGCCTTTTTTTGGAAACATCTTACAATCTTGTTTGTCAAGAAATACATAAGAGTTAAAAATGCATATCCAATTTATTTAATTATTTACTTAAATAGAGACAATACACATTAATAAAACATAAATATATATTCTCAAAATGTGCCACTTTTCGCCAGGCAGCTAATTTTCTTTGGTAGTCCTATACATCCATAAATCTCTGCTGACATTCAATAAATGCATACATACTGTAAATCGCAAACACACAAAACCTATTATTTTCTCATGACAGGCAAATCCTTCTACTTTTAGATATTGCTATTTAAACCTTTTTGTTCTTAACTGTGAGAGCATTTTTGGACAATCGTTTTTCTTGGTACTTTACAGTTCATTATAGCCCAGAAATGGTTCATTTTTATATGCTTATACATTTTGGAGCATAACCTTTGGAACAAAGGACTTGTGAAGGACTGATAGCATTAAACGATCCTAATATATGTGACATTTTCTGTAGTTTCACCTTTTGCAATAAAAATAAGTCAAATCACAAAGCAGAAAAGGAAGGGGAATGCTGTAGCCGATTAGTAGCACTTCCCCTTAAATCTAAATATCAACAATGCAATTTAGCACAGAGCCCTTTACAGGCAAATCCGCTGGACATGTCTTTCTTAAAATGTAACCAATAAAAGCGATAGCACGTCGTTCTGAAAACAGATCAGCATTAGAGTAACAGGCCAGATGATCTTTAACCAGTGTCCCTGTCCTGTGTACAAGCTCAAATGACAGCTGTCACCTAGAAAGTCTTCGTCAACAAGTCTCCCAGCTGATTTTCAAGTGTAACGGTGTGACATTAGATCCTTACCTAAATAATTTGTCCTGACCGCGTATGGATCTGTGCATCCAATAGTGCGTTTTCGAACATCCCAAATGAGGTTGCCAGAGCAGGACATGGTGTTTAAACCTCTAATGTTGAGACATGCATGGATGAAAAGGAAAGAGCAGACGCTTTTCTTGTGTGTTTGTCTTCCTTCAGTGCGCTTGATTATTATCCCTTCCCTTTACAGCGCCTATAAGTTCATCGACAACTGATAGTGGATGAATGAGATTATATTACTCCTCTATATCGACACCCCCGTGACGATCCGTTTCCGACACTTTGTGCATGATTGCTTTGAGGTGTAGTAAAAATATTGCGCTTCTTGTTTGGCTATCCGCTTTAGCCTCTGCTGCTCTAGTACGTCAAATCCACCTCGAGCCCGAAGCCAATGGAAGGAAGAGACGCGCAGTGTGTTGACTGTAATGTGTGTGGGTCGCTCTGAAGCGCGTCAAGTGTGCGCAGCATTTACGCCGATTCGCGAATCACAGACTGCGTTCAAATTTTAACGCAATGCATTTATTTATTTTTCGTTTGTTTCACCAGCACTACTGTACTCAAAACAACCGTTTAAATGTATCAGTTGAGAAGAAAGAAAAACACCCATAGTAATGTCTTTTTTTTTTTTAAGAAATGAAAACTGATTGGTGATTGGTCCTTACTTAAAAGCGATGGGAAAAGTAACATGTCCCATACACGAAAAAAAACAAACATGCATTTTTACAAATATAAATGCAGTATTTTTGTGACCCTGGACCACAAAAACACTCCTAAGTCGCACAAAATTGTTGATTTTTCTTTTATGCCAAAATTAATTAGGATATTAAGTAAAGATCATGTTCCATGAAGATATTTTGTAAATGTACTGCTGTAAATATATAAAAACTTTTTATTAGTTATATATGCATGGCTAAGAACTTAATTTGGACAACTTTAAAAGCGATTTTCTCAAGATTTAGATTTTTTTTTTTGCACCCTTTAAAAACTTCTTAACTTAGCTTTCAAAAAAACGTAAACCCTTATGCCTGGTTTTGTGATCCACTGTCACATTTAAACAACACATTCGCCATTGAATGTTTGCTATTGTTGTGCTACTTTCTTCCCTCCCCAAAAGGACACTGTGAAGGACATTTTTTAATTAACTTCTAACTTATCTATTTAATGCACTGAACGGAAATGCATGGAAACGTTCATCTTCCACGCCCAGCACATCACAACACTCTTACTAGAAGTTTTATACTCTCCACCTAACCACGAAAACAACTTCCCTCAAAGAGTGCTGACCAGGCCCCGCCTTTTTAGTTGCGTGCCAGCCAATCATACAAAGAGGCGTGGCCACATTAACCAATCCTTTACCGCAGAGGCTCATGCACGTCATGACGCAATTAGCTTTGCGACGCGTCCCCACTGACACTTCCCAAGACAACAGAGCACCAAACTGCATTAGCAAGGTCGAAAGTAGGACAATATCATAGACTTTGTACTTTATGATCGTCCAAAGGTCTTGTTTTCCTGACTACGGGCTCTTGCCTTTTCGTAACATCACGGGTCAATAGCAGCAGAGTGCTCTGCACGTCCTCAGCCTTATTTTCGTGTGTGCAGTGGTAGCATTTAGCTTGTTTAGCAGTCATCATGGCTATGGTGGGGCTGAGAGCTTCTTACCACAGAATCCTCGACAGGATCGAGCACATGCTGCCGGCTAAACTGAGACCTTTTTATAACCACCCTGCAGGTAACACAAACGCTGTTAGCGTGACGGCTTATTTGTCACTGATACCGATCCTGTTAACCTCTTGAGATGGCAGCATACAATTAAGTGACGGTGCGGCCATAGAGACTGCTACCTGACATGGTGTTTGTCTCGTTATTTAAGGTGCAATACGTGTAACTATATGGTAAAACGTAATAGCACTGCAAAACTGTAGACTTTTTTTGAATATTATTATTTGTATTTATTCATTGGTGTGTTATTGATACTGGTCTGCCATACTTTTGTTTGTTTTGCACTATCAAAGATTTTGAGTGCAAAACAGGACTAACAACATTTTCATCATTATTTGGTATTTACACATATCATAAGTAAGAATTAACACTGTCTTTTCATTTTGATCGTATGTGCCTAAAGTTGTTTAATTAAATTGTTCAAACTCATTATTTTGTGTTTTCGATTTTTTGGGACAATGACTATGCCCCAGGCTTTTAAAGTTTTGACTTGTGTGATTGTAAACTAGTATTACTAAATGTTAGCATTATATATTTTAAATGTACTGAAAAAGAAAGTTAAACAAAAGGTCATCACAGTGCACTGTATTTGTGGAAAGTGCCCTTGAGAAACAGAAATGATCTCTGTAATATTTTCTGTCACTGAATAACTGAAAATATTTTCTAATAATCTCACGAGTTCTCTAGAGGGAGTTCAAGTGTTTAGAGTTCTAGTCATTGTTGGTAGAATAAATCGAGCACAAATTGCCTGTGTTGATAAGCAGAGGTTGACCGACAGGAATCATGTTAAGCAGTAGAGATGACTGATATTTTATGGAATGATATTGAAATAGCCTTTTTAATGCAGATGTATTAAGATGTTATAAATCATGCCTGTTATATTATGTAAATCACTGATGGTTGGAAATATAGCTGATCAGTGCAATAAGTTTTATTGAATATTTAAACATTGATAATCCATAATTGGTTAAACATTTGTACCTTCAGCCATTGTATGTTGTATTTCTTATTAAAAAGCAAGTCTTGGCTGTGGACATGTTCACAATGCAGTGCCATCAGCTCACAGGCATGTCGGATCAAGTCTGTACTTCAGCGCTGAAAAAAAAGCATATATATATATATATATATATATTGACAGTTACCTTTGTATTTTTCGATAGATATTATACATATTTCTTATGAGAACACAACCACAAAGTGTGCTAGCAAGAAGCAGCATTATGTATTTTGTACTGTTTTGTGTGTTAAAACACTTGATTGCTGTCACAATTACACACACTCTCTGTGAACATTTGCACTGTGAAACATGACTTTAACTGTATTGATTTGCTGTTTGATTAGGTCCAAAGACTGTTTTCTTCTGGGCACCCATGTTTAAATGGGTAAGATTAATAAAACACAAGATCTGGATGTTCTTTGGATTGATGTGTATATATGTAATTGTTACATGTCTGATTTCACACAGGGTCTGGTCTTTGCTGGCTTAGCAGACATGACACGTCCAGCTGAGAAACTTAGTGCCTCCCAATCTGCTGTGTTGACAGCCACAGGTATATCTGACCCGGTAACCAATCCTTAAAAAAAACTGAACAATTCAAACATCCCAAACTTCCTCACTCTTTTTTTCAGGTCTTATTTGGTCCAGGTATTCCTTGGTTATTATACCTAAGAACTGGAATCTCTTTGCTGTAAACTTCTTTGTTGGAGGTGCAGGAGGATCACAGCTCTACAGAATATGGATGTGAGTACTCTCATTCACCTGCACAACACATGCTATGAAATCACGTAAATGGGGAAACAGGCAAAAGGTGAATGTTCTTGATTTTAGACCTTTTGTCCAGTTTCCAAACAAACCTTGAGCTGACGCAAATAGTCCGGCAGTAAAGTGCATCAAGCCGTCTGATATCACGTCATTCACAACAGCTGCATGTGACTCATTTCTGGATCTGTCAATAGCTGTGAGGAAAAGTGAAACCTAAAGGTTTATTTCATCACAAATATTATATAAATATATATATATATATAATGAAATGAAGTCCAGAAATATAATCATCTGTGGTTCAACTTCAGTTTTGCGATGCTATGAGAATTTTTTCACAAAGAAAACAAAAATAACATTATTTACTCAACCATCCTTCCCCCCCGTGTTACGTCTTCTGCCATTTTAGAGAGTATCACAATGTAATGCACACTTCAAAGTGAAGTGACTTGTGGCCAGGTATGGTGACCCATACTTGGAATTTGTGCTCTGCATTTAACCCAACACACAGCAGTGAGAAGTGATCAACCACACACACACACACACCCTGAACACCCACCCGGAGCAGTGGGCAGCCAGTGCTGCGGCGCCCGGGGAGCAGTTGGGGGAACGGTGCCTTGCTCAAGGATCTCACCTCTGCGCTGGTTATTCACTAACCCCACCTACAATCCCTGCCGGACCTGGGCCTCGAACCTGCGATTTTTGGGTTACAAGCCCAACTCCCTATCCATTAGGCCACTTTCTCCTAAAAGTGTAAATAAACAGACCCCCAAACATAAACAACACTGTTATGTCAAATATGATCATATATGTGAGTAATTAATGACAGAATTTACATTTTGGGGTGAACTTACCCTTTAAAGTCAATTTTTTTAATAGTATTTTTTTTGTTTATTATAAATTATATATGTGTTTGTTTGTTTGTTTGTTTTTTGCACCAACACCCCTTCACTTCTTGACATGTTTACTGTTGTGAGGCCGGGACAATAACATCTACTCTCCAGCAATCTTTCACTCAAATAAAATTGCAGTAATAGCAAATAATAATCCAATCAATTCCTGCCCTACGTAAAATTTTCCCTCATTCAAGAAACCATTTCGCTTTGATCTATACCTCACTATAGGGTAGAAAAGCGGAAAATAACTTCCATTTCATGCCAAGCAGGACACGGGGGCACCAGTTGTAAAAGCTTATCAAAGGAAACAGCTGCATAATACAATAAAATTTTACCTAAAGTGTTTTTTTGCACTCAAACCACTCATCATTTTATTTCTCATTACCATTTTTCACCCTTTTTTAAATTAAATGGTTTGCTTTATTGTCTTTTTTTTTTTTAACCTTTAAGCTGCTGTGAATTCTACTTAATTTTTGTCTGTCTACAATTCAACTGGTAGCAAAAAAGCACACCAAGTCTTCCAGCATATTGTGTAATTTAGATTTAGTGTGCGCAAGTTACCGGATGTTCAATCTATGAGCTCTTTATTCCCCACAGGTATAAACGGGAACAGAAGGCAAAGGACAAAGAAGCTCAAGCTTGATACCAGTGCTGTGTAAAGTGCACCCAGAGGACCGAAAGGGACTCTCCTTGACTGGTACCCTAGAAACTTCCCCTCCATCATCGGTCATCCAGTAGAGCCTCCGCATATTTTCTTCATGAACCGAGATCTGGTTCTTTTAGAGTTCAGGTCATTGTCCCGTGCCACTTGTACTTTCAGCATCAATTAATACAGTTGTTAATAACGCACAAAATGTTACATATTCATTTTAGCATGATTGTACATTCTTCAAAAGGTTTGTTTCAAATGCATCTTGATAAAGGTGTTTTCCATCCAGTATACTTGAGTTGCCATCATAATTCTTACCAGCTTCTGTCATACTGTTATCAGAATGTCTCCAAATAATTTTTAGAAGTCTCTTCCATTATGTGTATTTCTTAGGAAATATTTATTGAACAACTCTAATACTTTTTTTTCTTCCAATTTTTACATTACCATAACATGAAATTGTTTGTCAAAACCCATACATGACAAAATACGCACTGAACTGTACTGTAATATTGGACATTTTTTGATAAACCTCAAAATAAAGTAATAATAAAATCAAATTTACTAAAAGTGTCATGCCCTTGCAATCAAGTGTACTGCTAAATGTTCACATGTGCGTTGATCTGCCCAGTTATTCATATTTATCCAGCATTATACATTACATATTTTAAAATATTTAACAATTAGGAGTATGACTGTCACGCCAGCTTCAGGGTAAGTAGCACACAAGGCACAGATTTGGTTGATGACAATGATTTAATGAAGACGTAGACGGGTGAACAGAGTATAGAGGGTTTGACACTTAAGGATCCACAACACAGACTAAAGCACAGACACTATCCCCCAGTTTCCCAGACAAGGCTTAAGCTAGTCCCAGACTAAATTGCATGTTTGAGCTGTCTCAGATAAAAATATCTTGCTCCAACTTATCCTAAAACATGTCAGTGTCTTTGTTCTGTGTTAAGATGCACGCCTGTAATATTTTCTTATAAGGCATTTTTGTAAAAGTTGCTTAAATGTCTTAATTAAACTTATGCCTATAGTCCTGGCTTAAGCTAAGTCCCGTTTGTGAAACCGGGGGCCTGGGGCCTGTTCTGTAAAACTAGTTTACCAAATAAGCCAGGCTTTTGGCAAATAGTCCGACTTATTTTAAACCAAATGAACTGGCAATAAGTCGGACTATCTGACATAAGCCTGGCTTTTTTGGTAAACTTGTTTATGGAACAGGCCCCGGCCACTTGAACTAAACACACATGTGGATCACAGCTGGTGACTAATCAACACAATCAACGAAACTAGGACAGGAGAGACCAAATAAGGACAAGGGGAGCAAAAACGCAGAGTCTGACAATCACACAACTATTTCTACTGCTGTTTATTCTGCTCAGCACCAGAACGTGCATTGTACAACCCAGGCACATGTATCCCGCAATGCACAACTTTTTCAGTTTCCAGAGTGACAGAGGTTGGTTATTAGATGTGATTTCTAACACCTCATTGTTTTTGACTCATTATCAGATTATCAGCCAAAATGATTACAAAAATTATACAACTAAAAATCACTCTTAAATTATATAGCGAGGTCACATTTGACAACAATATTGCTTGAATACTGTTTTGCTGTTGTATTATGAGGTTTAAAATGTTATTTGTAAACTAAAATGGTATGTACTAAGCAGCAGATACTACTTTCCCGCTTAGCTTACTGTATGTTTTCATGAGAGTATACTGCTGTCCCCGTGTGGTGCTACTAGAAACTGCATTCAGTAGATGTAGAAGGTAGATGGACCTCCAGGGGTCTGTTCCATAAAACAAGTTTACCAAATAAGCCTGGCTTATGTCAGATAGTCTGACTTATTTTAATACAAATTAACTGGCAATAAGTCAGACTAACTGAAATAAGCCTGGCTTATACTCTA
>JAUCMU010000151.1:14023111-14093751 GCA_032275025.1 Enteromius treurensis
GCTGACTTTTCCAAAACACTTCTTTATTTGCTGCTAAGAAGAAACCCCAGAAGTTATGTGAAGTATAGCTCCATTGTCGTTCAAAGTAAAAGAAAAGGGGAGGAAACAAGGTCATATTATGTTAGTTTTAATAAATAAATATGTGGGGGGGAAAAAAATCGAAGAAATTATTTTTTTTTATTGTATTTTTACTGTATCGAAAACATACCGACCGTGACACTACTGTATCGTATCGAACGCAACCGTGATTTTTGTGAACCGTTACACCCCTAATTTTTTTAAATATAAATACACTCTCACTTTTACATTGTTACATAAAAATTTGTTTCAAATACACTTATTTCTTATTTTCTAAAGTTATTTGTTTCTATTCATTAAAGCATCCAGAAACACGTGCCACTGTTTCCACAACAATTTTAAGCAGCACAACTTTTTGATATTAAGAAGAAATTTCTAAAAACCAAATCAACATATTGGAACGATTTCTAAAGATCAATAATATTTTTAAAAATCAAACTATTCTCAAAAATTAAAGGCACAAAAAATTATTTTATTTAGATAATTTTTTTTTCAGTTTATTAGTGCTGTTAAACGATTAATCTCATCCAATATTTGAACTTTGAACAGTGGAATAAATAAAAACAATATATATATACTGATTTGATACATATTTAAATGGTAGATAGTAGAAAAACATGGGTACATAAACAGGGGTTCCATCATATATGTCTCATATTTTCACATCTTACCTCCAGTTTCCTTGTCTTCAACTAGAATCTCTAGTTTAAGAAGTCTCCAAGGGATATCAGGATCATCCCCCATCACTGTCAGTGTGGCTTCAAATTCCCCCTCAACTCGAAACTTTACTCGCCCATTGGCTTTCACACAAGAAAAATCATTTATAATCAGAACAAAAACATACAAAACAAAAATACAGAATAAAATGTTTGGACACATAAGATACATATTACAGGGCAGAATACGTCTTTGAGCTTGGAACTCACCCACAGTTAAGTTGGCCAGCTGCGGGGGTAAGTCAGTGGTGACTAGTCTGTGTCGCAGGATTTGATTGAGCTGATTTAGCGTTGTCTGCTTCTCTGCTTTGGTTATAGGGTCAGGGGGAATAATTTTGTCCTGTAAAAAAAAAAAAAAAAAAACGAACATCACCAGTGCTGTCTATTTCCCATTTATACTATCTCCTTAAGCTCTTGAACACTGTGTTTGACTACTCACTCGGATACAGGTGGGCAGACGTGGATAAGACCCTGTGGTCAATACATCGATTGCGAAAGGGATGGCAAAACTAGGCAAACGTGCGTGTACCAAAGCATCCCTTGCCAGTGATGCCAGTCGGTCAGCCGTGTCGACAAATAAATACGCTTGCTGATCCAGAAATGATGAGATCATCTGCAATCAAATCCAAGAATGAGCACTACCTAAACAACACAGGAAATATATCTGCAAAAAAAATAAAAGGCACGTACCGCACATTTCTCCACCTTCCCAGCATTACTTGCCCATTTCACAAGAGCAAGCAGACGTACGAAGAGCTGCCGTGTCCGACTGGCAAACTGGACAATTTCAATTTTCCTGTGAGATACGGTTTAAATCAGTTAATTTAAAAAAAAGCAAAGCAAAACGTTACTCAAAAATGTTTTTAAATCTTTCAGAAGCCAAGGACAGTCGAATCCTGTGACAGGCCCCCATGCTACAATTTTTACGTTTTGTGTTTTTAGTCCTAATTTGTACTGTCAAAAATAATTAATGTTAATGTTATAAATATCTAAATTATTTTTTGGAAAATAAATAATAATGAATACAATGTTAAGGCAGCGTACTTTATTATTATTATTATTCATTTATAGGTTTATTTAAACATTTAGTAATTCGCCAATTTTGTTTGAGGGAATAATTTAGTAAACATTTCAAACTTTTTTTATGACCCCTAAACCTAACTTGCAGCTACCATATAAAAAAATATCAGGCGAAACCAATATTACATTTATGTTTTTGAGACTCTAAGAGGAAACTTCTTACCTTTCCATGTCTGTTTTTCGAGGAAGTCTGTGAAAAACATAAAGATAAAGTTAAATAATGTCAAATGACGGCAAAAAATAACAAATAAAATGTTCATTTCACATCCAGACAACTTGGAAGATACAGATCCATAAAAGCAACAGAAAAAAACAATAAACTTGGATCACATTTCCATGTATGCTCTTATTATAATAATAGCATGTCCATTAATAATAGACTTGTCACTCACTATATCCACCATAAATTAACCTATATGCAGAACATTCAAATAAATTAGCTTCATGCTGCGATATTACTTTGCTCTGACATATTTTACATGGTTAACCTAATAAGCATAGCCAAGTAAGAAGTCATACTAGGGTTAACAAGAGTTTCAGCAACATCCCAACGTAATTTGTATACCCCCATAATCTCTATCAATTTTAAATCAAGATTAGCGGACATGATCTTCAAAGTAAAACATCTGTCAAGGAAACATATGGGCCATGGCTAAACTAACCTAACTTAATTTAAACATGCCTGACCAATGAGCAGAACAGGTCTGATGTCTCATGAACTCACAGCTCAGCCAGGAGAGTGATCTCATGGTAGGTTCGCTGCAGCAGGAACTCGATCAAGAGGCTCAGCCGGACTCCTTGAGTGGCCGGGGCTCCCGGAGGAGGCTGCGGGGCTGAGCTCGGACCCCCGGCGGGGACCAGCTGCCCGTCCGAACCGATTTGAACTGGAGCCATTTTAAAATACAACGGGAGCGATGTATGGCCACGGATCCGAGCCTTTCCACTCGCGTTTACCGCAGACTAGCTCGAGAGAATATTATCACACGTTCGTCCTAATGTTTATAGGCGGCGGAAACTATTTTAACCCATGGAGAAAAGAAGAACTGAGTCTGCAACATGTAAGATGTGGAGAGATGGAACCCCGCCATCACCCACTGGAGCTGAAGCAGGAAACAAAACTCTTCTTTCCCTAAATGGCGCTGGATAAATTATTTAAAATAAAAGTCTGAAAACTAAAAACGTGATTTTACAATATTTATATTTGTTTTATTTATATGTTATTTCTGTCAAAGTGCATAAAAACGGAAGGCTAACTTAATTTTTAAAAAGACGTTTTGTCTGTATGTGTAGTCAAATAAAAATTGAACCGCTGTGAAAGGAAAGTCTCGGGGACCTTTATTTTGCCATGGTAAACGACCGGAAAGAATATCCGTTTTTTTTTTTGGAATATATTTGTATTTTTTAAATACATCAAGCATTTCAAAGTAAACTGGTTTCTAAAAGTTGTAAATTTTATGAAATGTATGCTAATTAATTTTCACAAACAAATCAAACCTTAAAGGCTATTTACTTTTTTTTTTTTTCATTATGTACAGGATTTCTGAAAACCAAATCGAGAGAGAACAAAAATATGATTTTATGTTATAATATTATATACCAAAACTAAATATATACAAATGTATTAAATGTTATGTTTGGGTTATGTTTGCATGCAGTTTTTTTACGTGAAACCAAGTGATAAATATTGGTGCAATTCATTAATGAATAGATTATACATTAATTATTTATAATAAACATATAATATGACTCTAAATATGTATTCAATTATTATAACAATTAATTAAAAAATGAAATAATCTATTATATATATATATATATACACACATATATATACATATATATGTATATATATATATATATATTATTATTATTATTATTATGTAAGCATTCTAATATAATATAGCTAATCATATAATATAAGTTAGTAATGTAATAGGGTTGGTATTTGCTCAGTGTTTTCACAGCTTCCAACCACCTGCTGGGAAGTTTACAGTAGACCAAGTGAACTGCATTACTTTGAACCTAACGACCTAGATTCATTATTAATACTCAAAACAAATATTTCAGATGGTTAAAACGACATAATACAACTAGGCTACACATCATAAAATCACACATATAACACCCAAGGTAAAAGGAATAACCTGTGCAATGCCATGTTGTAGGGGAGGAGTCTATATAAACAGCTCAGCTCAGCTCAGGTTGTGTCCGTCCGATGGAAGACACACGCATCAAACTCTACATGGAGAATCACCCTAATGACCAAAGCACGGAATGCTCCACCAGTTCAGACAGCAACGACTGCCAGAGGTATGACCATTACTTTATATTACTTTAATTAAGTTATGATACTTATAAATACAAATCGCTATATTATGGATAGAGGAACGGTCGCGACGAGATGGTCCTAAACACCTGTGCGTCAGGTGATGTTTGCGTCAGTGTCATATGAACACTTAAACAAGTAAAAAACATTCAAGAAAAAGTCATTTAACAAATAATAATAATTAAATAGTTTTATTTTTGCTTCATAATGCTATTAAATTTGTATTACAGTTTCTGTTATTACTCTTTAACATGAAAAGATGTATTTTTTGTGTTTCTAGGGTAGACCAATATGGATTTGAGAGAGCAGAAGATTTCAACTATGAATCCTACGAGGACTTTACGTCTAAGCATTCGGCTGTTGTCACTAGAAGGTCAAGCAAGTGGTCGAAACTTTTGCAAGGCACTGTAAAAGTGGAGAAAAACGTTAAAGGCAGGCAATTTAATGTAGTTGATTTATTTGCTTGAATTAACACATAAAGGATGAAGTCTTTTCACTTTTTAAAGCTGCTATTTTGGGTTAGCAGTGAAGCGATATGTGAGGAAGGGGGTTCCATGTGAACACCGCTCTCAGATCTGGATGGCAACTAGTGGAGCCCAGGACCAGCTGGACAGGAATCCTGGCTACTACCATTCTCTATTAAAGTCTGAGCATGACCCTAAAATAGAAGAGGTCATACGTGCTGGTAATTTATCTCTCCAGTCATGAAACCGTGTTTTATTTTAAAGCGTGATTTAAATGGGAAACAAATTATTTCAGAGATTTTTTTCTTTTTTTCTAGATATGCACAGAACCTTTCCTGACAACATTCAGTTCCGTGCCTCCTCCCAGCCATGTTTACAAAAAGCCCTGTTTAATGTACTTCTGGCTTATGGACACCACAATCAGGATGTTGGTTACTGTCAGGTAGTGTCATGCACACATGGCCACTAAAGAGTCACTTGAATTCAGGATATATATAAGTTCCTACTGTAGATGAGAATCTAAAACTATTGTTGTGTACTAGAGAATAGTCAATTATAACGAGTGAGGAAGTACGACACTCTAAACTGCTGTAATTTAGTGTTGTTTACCCTGTCAATATAATGACTGAACCTGTTGTACCCGTCTGCTTTTAAATCAGTAGGCTGATGAAATGTATCCCTTGTTGCCATTTTAGGGAATGAACTTTATTGCTGGATACCTCCTTATCATCACCAAAGATGAAGAGAAGTCTTTCTGGTTAATGGATGCTTTACTTGGCAAGATCTTGCCAGGTCGGTTACTTTTACCCTCTATTGTAAATAACTGCAGGACTGCACAGGTTAATTTGTTAACTGTAATGTCAATAAAATGCAAATGAGCTGATGATAGTTTTAAGATGCTCAAATCACCCCACCACAAACATCTGCATAAGTTATAAATACTTGAATTCCTCAAATCCATTCTGTATCGTGTTTGTTTTTTTATCTAGACTATTACACAGCAACAATGCTGGGGCTTAAAATGGATCAAGAGGTGCTCGGAGAGCTTGTCAGAATGAAGGTTCCTGCTGTCTGGAAGGTCATGCATCTGCACGATGTAATGTGGACCCTGGTGGTCTCACGCTGGTTCATCTGCCTGTACGTTGACATACTTCCTGTAGAGGTGAGGATGAAGTCAAAGGTTGTACTCTGTGAAAAGCGTTGAGTGGTAAGCTTTGCAGTTATTGAATTGGCATTATTGAGAAATCGTTATCGATTTTAGCACGAGTAGAGTTTGTAATGACAATATTGTATGAAAAGATTGTTACCTGTGTGTTGTTCTCAGACAGTGATGAGAATATGGGACTGCCTGTTTTACGAGGGATCCAAGATCTTGTTCCGAGTGGCTTTGACGCTGATTCGTCACCATCAGAACCTCATCTCACAGGCACAGAGTCTCCCAGAAATATGCGAACGCTTTAAGCAGATCACTCACGGCGAGTATGTAGAGGACTGCCATACATTCATGCAGGTAAAATATGTGGAGACAGTTTATTTAGGCTAACTAACTACCAACTTAACAAACACTTCTAAAACTTATAAAGATGTGTTTGTTCTGAAGAGCGTTTGTTTGTCGTCTCCTTTCAGAAAATCTTTATGGAGCCTGGGGGTCTCTCTACAGCAACAATTACTAAACTCAGGAAAATGTGTAGGAATCGCATTACTTCTGCTTAAAACCCTCCTTTACACTACATGGTGAATATGGACATACAGTTCTGCAGCTATTAGAATCTAGTGGTAAAATACTTTATGATATGTTAAGCTTTTATTTTTAACATAATGACAGGGATACAATACCTTTTAAAAGGTTTGGGGTCAGTAAGATGTCTCATGATTACCAAGCCTGCATTATTTGATAAAAAAATACAGCAAACAGTAATATTGTAAAGTATCATTTACAATTTTAAATGATTTTTTCTATTTACATAGAAGTGGTTAAATATGCAATTTATTCATGTGATGGCAAAAGCTAAAGTTTTTTCAGCCATTACTTCAGTCTTATGTTTCACATGATCCTTTAAAAAAATCATTCCAGTTTTCTGATTTGATGTTGCTTAATATGCGTATTTCATGGATGCAGTGATGAATATTGTTCGATTTAATGGAAAACCGATGAAGCATTTATTGAATGCTTTTGAAAGCATTTGAGGTCTCAAATTTAACCTGATCAAATTAATGTGTAAAAAAAAAAAATACTGACCCCAACCATTTTAACAGTAGTTTATCTGAAAAAATATATTTACTGGAGGCATGTTGTTCCAAAATTGTATGATCTTTACAGTTTGTTTGTGTGTGGAATACAAAAGTAGATATTTTTCATTTTCATTATTGGGTGAACAGTTTAAGAGGAATTCACTTTTTTTTTTACTAATAACAATGCTTTAACTAAATAAAGATATTTAACAAGCAAACTCTTTTTTTTTCTGTTTTTATTTTTCACTTTATTTAGAAACTTAGGATAGCATTCCCTTTTAACAACATGAACTCCATAGCAATCGAGGCAACACTTCAATATCCACAACAACTCCATTTATGCAGTCATTCCATATGAAGGCGCATCAGATAGGAGAGATTCAGCCACCATATGATCAAGCTTGTTTTTAGTGCACTCTTTATGTTTGTAACAGTTAACCATTTACCTGGGTCTATAATAGTTTAAACCTACTTCAAGTTATTCAGAACTTCCTGTTGTGTTCACGTGAATTATACCCTTTGTCCATCCAGTAGTGCAAAAAACATTTCCTCACTCTAGCAGAATTTCCCTTTTACATTTTGGAATGGGTGCAAATGCAATGCTAATGGAAGTAAGCAGGCTATATAGTTTTGGTATGCGGTATGAGAGGGAAACCGAGCTATTTAGTGTTATTAAAGTGTATTCTACTCTAGAAAGCGGATATTAGTCTCTCCTGCCTCAGTAGATCTGGAGAGATCCAGTCTAGATGTGGAAAAATTGGTACCAAATTGACATCTGACTCTGCACTGTTATGCAAGGCTTCTTTAACTGAATTAAATGATTATTTCCAGTTTGTTGAATCTCAGAAGCTAATAAACGCACTAGGTTAAATTTAAGAATATGAGGTACCAAACGGATCATATGCTTTCTAACCCAGATTAAGCCTAAATAACAACAAACACCAGGCATTCCTCTAGATAAGCATAATCTGGTTCCTGGAAATGACCTTGGCATGACCTAGAGCCTCAAACACACATTTGATTCTGCCCTGCACCCTCAAGTATGCATTAATTATACTATGTTTACCATAATACAACAAAAAGTCCTGGAATTGCAGGTCCACCTGAGCGGTGGCAGGTGAGTCACCAGCAGAGGGCAGGGTGGGTTAAAAACTAGGCAGCTGCAGTTGTAGTGTTGTTGAGGCGGTGCCTGCACATCCTGGCTTGAAGAATTCACAAGGTTAGATGGTCTGGTAGCCTGCATGACTTCTGTTCCTGCCAATAAGGTAGGCCATGATCACAATGAGCACTAGAACAGCCAATGCAGCACCCACAATAATAGGAATCAGCATGTCGTCCTCATCTAGCTCACACTCCTCAGCTAGAACAAAGACAGAGAGGGGAGATGGAGTTGAAAACAAAAATAATTAATGAAAAAAATTCTCTACTTCTATACATTAGCAACCAAAGAAAAAAAAAGTGAAGCAAAACATGGTCAAATAGGGTAAAGTGAGAATAATTTTACTGGTAGTCCATTTTATAAAGAATAAAAGTGTTTGGATATAATGCATCACAGTTTAGTTTATTTTGCTATCATAAAAGAGAATAAGAAATATACATACATACATATATATATATATATATATATATATATATAAATTTGATTGACTGAAATTATTCATATAATGTTTTTTTTACTAATGGGTCCAGGACAATGTAATTATTATCACATACGTTCCAAAATGTAACTTTTTTTATTTTAAAATATAGTAATATGTGTGCCATTTTTATTGGAGTGAATGAACGACACAGTTACCTTATGCAGGGGTTATCGAGTTTATCAGCTTTCACATTGTTATGACAACTTAGCATTTTATCCTGCGGATTAATCTTGTGTTGAACCCAGAACATTCCTTGAGGAATTAAAGGACAAAACTGAGAGAGAAAAGAATAAAAACCTGCTCCGAAATCTCCATTGACACCAAAAGGCTGCACTTGAAGCTGGAAGGTGTTAAGAGAGAAATCCTGTGTAACGCTCAAGGTCTTCTCCTTCTGACACTTGTAAGAGTGGCCCAGGGTTCCCACCATGTAGTTCAGAGTGGTGTTACTGACAACGAGGCGCTCTGGGCAACAACAACAAAAAAAAGACCAACTTGTTCATATTTTGAAAGCTAAATCTAATAAACATGGAATATTAATAATGGCTTACTAGTCATATCAGGCACTGCAGCTGACAACTCCAACCCATTAAGATGATACTTGTTTGATGTGGAATTCTAAAAAGGAAACAAGCATATTTTATATGTTATGATGACACAGACATTAGAGAATCTGGGAAAATAATTGGAGGAAACTTACCAAAGAGAAGCTGAAAGTCAGAGTAATGTTGTCCTCGTTGAGTGTGAGCGTTGCACTGTCCAGATCGCAGGATCCAGAAAATGTAACCAGGTTTGGATGCAGGTTCAAGACCTCCTGGACCGTCTGGAGAGAAATGCATGCTTACATTTAGATTACATTTACAAATTCATTCATCTGAATTATAATCATAAAATGGTCATACAAATCCGTTTATCCCAGCAAATCCCTTTATTTACAGGGCAACCCGAGGAATTTTAATAAATGGCATTTGTCCTTTTTGTATGCATCATCAACATTTCATTGTCATTTTCCAGTTTGTTTGTTTACACACTGAACAGAATGAGGAGATATTTAGCAGAATATTTCAAGGTACTCCTGTCCACTGAAAGTGAAAGTTACATGTGGAAGTACCTTGCCATGAGAGCTTGAAATAAAGCTAATGTTTAGCTGCAGTCCCATCCGTGCCAAGAGACAGACGGCATCAGCGGCATTGGTGATATTGTAGCTGCCTCGCTCAGGGGGTCCGGGGGTTGCGGGGGAAGCCGGAGGAGAGCTGCTTTCATGGGTGACCACAGTGGGTGGAACATCAGCCGTCAAAGTCTGATTTATAGCGAGAGCTGGAACGGTAATGTCATTATTTGTAAAAGGCTCCAGATGAGTTGTAGCATTGGTTAAGGTTAAAGGATCACTAGGTTGAGTATGCTTATTCAATCCAATAGCATAAATAATTTTAGACTTTACTGACACTGACATGGATGCATTGTATTGGTTTATTAATGCTGCTGCTCCACCAAACCAGTTAATTTTTTTATTTTTGTTATTATCATAATTATTATATGAAGCAAATTTTATGGCAGGCTGTTCAGTTTTTATTTATTTATTTTTATTATTTTTGTTATTATCATAATTATTATATGAAGCAAATTGTATGACAGGCTGTTCAGTTTTTATTTATTTTTATTTTTGTTATTATCATAATTATTATATGAAGCAAATTGTATGACAGGCTGTTCAGTTTTTATTTATTTATTTATTTTGTTATTAGCATAATTATTATATGAAGCAAATTTTATGACAGGCTGTTCAGTTTTTATTAGTTTTTTTTTTTTTTTTTTTGTTATCATAATTATTATATGAAGCAAATTGTATGACAGGCTGTTCAGTTAAAAGCACATAATCATATAATTTCTTAATTTTATCAACTTCATTTCATTTTTTTTGTAAAACACTGAACATCTGCTTCTTTAAAAATGTATAAACTGGCAGTCGAAAAATAGTCATATCTGTAAATATGCACAAATATTTCCCCCAAAATGAGAAATAACGTCACTCAGATTTTCTTACACAGCAGACATAGGTAGGCCACGGTTTATACTCTTTATAAAACACATGAGAAATAAATATTAAATAAATAACTAACACAGTAGCGATAGTGTCCTCCATAAATAAACGGACCGTTTCCTATTGCCAATTAGTTAACCAAAATATAACCAGACCGAATAGCCCAGTAGCCCCCAAACAAATTATATTTAAATCAAACTTACCTAACAGCAGACTAAAAATTGCCACGGATGGCACGTTTTGTTCGCGGATGATGGGGATCATGTTTCTTGCCAAAGTAACGTTAAATCAAAGCACACTCGATAGAAAAACAGATGATGGCAGGCTGTGCAAGCTGCGCCTTCAAACGGCCTCTTCAGATAACTGTCGTTAATGTGCAGAGGATTGGGGCGCTTTGAACTGCCGCTGTGCCAGATCTACATCTGATAAACACACCAGGTCAGATTTGTTTAGTTTGTCGTAACCGCAGCAAAAACACTAGCGTCATGTGAGCGACTGCTGCTGGCACCACGCAACAGCAGCAATGCGCATGCGCATCTTATTGTTGTTTGTTTTTTTATTTGTTTGTTTTAAATGCATTTTGTTGTTCTTTTTTTTTAGAAACGCTAGAACATACTGTGCCATGGAGTGCTGATATGTATGTCGACAATACATTTTATAATAATAATATTTCAGTCATATAAATTAATATTTCTGTAAGATTTTCTGTGATGAATTATTCGTTTCTGGATAGTCAACGAATAATTCAAGCAATTAATTATCATAAAACTTAAATGACATCAATGCATAACATTTCATCTTGTGATTGGGTAACTATAATGGCCCAAAGAATCAACTGCAAACAAGCAAGTTAATGCCTTTATTGTATGTTCCCTGTCGCGTTAAGCGATACTTAAAGAATGGTCAAATATTGTGAAAATCTAAGCTAGAGTTAACAGTAGCTACAAATAAGTGATGTAGAGCAGTGGAATGAGGATACATGTGACTTCAGATAGGCTACCCCGAAGTGTCACATCACAGAGACAATTTACAAGGAGGCGAAAGATTTTAGGACCATTCCACAATGCCATCACAGAAGTGCGATACCTGACCTTTTACCCTTTTTATGTTGCTTGCAATTATTTGTTTAAAGAGCCATAATGATCTTAGGAAATGTATCTAAGATTTGCAGTGATTACGAGGAGACTGGAGCTAGTGGTCAAACGTTTTATTTCCCAAGGTAGATTTATTCTGAAAAAATGAGTTTCTTTCCATAAAAGTGATAGAGACTAAAGTTACTGAACATTTCTCACATTATTACCCCGGAATAAAAAAGAATCACGTAGAACCTTCTCACTCTATGTGAAGTCACAGCGGATCCTGCCTTACAAATACAAACAACAACAATAAATGAATGTACCACAAGTAACAAATACAATTAAATAACAAATTAATCAAATTAATTCATAATGAATAAAGATAACTAAAAACATAATATATAGATCTGACATTTATCAAATGAGAAAGTATTTTTACACTTCTGGTTCAAATCTGTCATTATAAAGTTGACCCCCAGATAAGAATGTTTTGCAAAAGTTTAAGAACGTTATTGTTGTTTAAGAATGTCCTTCATTGTTATGCAAATATCAAAGAAACATTCCGTTATGGTTCTACAAACAGGAACGCTCTGAAAAAAGTAATAACATGCATAAATGATGTTTTCAAATGACAATATTATCAAAGAGCACATGACTCAAACAAACATTCTTTTAATGTTACTGTAATAGTGTTTGCATATGACTTTAAGGGAGCTTTGCCAAAATGTTTAAACAAGGTTCTGGGAATGTTTTCTGTCAGCTGGGCACTTGCTAAAGAAATGAATGTTCTAATTTAAGCCAGTATTGTACTAGTGTTTAAACAAACATACTAAACTACACCAATGGCAAATGCAAAACAGCAGGGGGCACAACCTTTACAAACCAGCTTGTCACTGAAAGTCGCAACCTGTTTTCAAATGAAAGAAACACTTAATTTGTTTTAATAACAGTTAGAGGTGACGCTTATGATGTTTGTTCTAAAGATGTTGCCTGGTTTTATTTTTTCTTTAACTGTTAGAACAAATATTTCTATTGTATTTGATTTTCTGCAAGGGGAAAAAATGTTCAGATTTGTTATGAATACAGTGCTGTTAAAATGGAAAAGTCTGATTCAGTGGCAGTGACAAGGGCAATGAAGTAACCTGCAATACAAGACACATAACTGTTAGTGTGAAGATGGTCTAAAAATAAACAGGAAATGCTGGTGAGACTTTTTTGAGATGAGAGGACAAGAGACTCTTTGGTGGAGGCAGTGGCTGTCATTCACTAGAACAGACAACCAGGGCTAGGGCCACTTCCTGTTAGATAAAAGACTGACACAGTAGAAGCAATCAAAACAGAAAGGCTAAAAACTGTTGCACATCACTTACAGGCCAAGCAACAGGAGGGTACGGCATCCACAGAAACTGGCTGTTTCAAGGAATGTAATGAAAATGAGAAGGACAATCACTCTTTTAGTCTTGGCCTCACATGTGTCCTCCACAGGTAAAATCATTTCTCTTGCTCTCTACATACTTTGCAAGGCGCAATACACTGGCATGCATCTAGCACACTCAGCGCTAAGATACTATCGTGTACTATAAGGGTTGTGAAATCTGTATTCTTCGCTGCTATATGCGTTGCGAAATCTGCATTGGTCGCTGTCTGGAATGCATGTTATAGAAAGTGAATATTACATTTTTTGGTGTGCTTTCTCCTGTAAAAAATATTGAGGTCAAACATCAGGGCGTCTTCATGTGGCCATTTTAGTTTCCCTGTACAAGACATGTAGCATAAACTGTAACAGCTGTATGATAAGATGAAAGGTTTGCCGCATTGCTATGATGGCTATGAGGTCAAAATGGACAGAATCAGCAAATGGCAAAATTGAATTCAAAACAAATGATAATTAGCAAAAAGTTATTATATTTGGTTATTATTATTATCGTTAACATTTTACGTGTAGTGTTTGTTGTACGCATTATTAAAAATATAATACAAAAATAAATACAGCAGCAAATCGTGCAGAGGTACTTATAGCACATCTTATTTACTTACAGTGAACCATGCAGTACTTAAGCAATTGAAATATTTCCATTATGAATGTCAGGTAAATTCAGAGGTGCAGAGCTTTCAGTATAACTTTCAGATTCATTGATTAACGCTTTCTACCTGTTCAGTCCCAAAGCTGAAAGCAAAGATTTTAGGAAAACGGTATTAGTTAGAGGAATGGGGTAGCATTTTAGAAACACGCCTGCACTTTACTAGAGCATTTGTACAAATACGCAAAAAGTTTCTGTTGCAAATTAATAACAAAACATGCCAAGAAAGACAACAAACCAATTTTTCAATATCTATTGAATATATTTTGCGTTTGCTGGCACACCGTAATTGGAAGAATTTGAAGCAAAAGTGAGAAAAATAGATGAATGACGGCATAACCCCTTTACAACTATTTTTGCCCAAACTCAAATACACATCTACTAGATACCTCTGACAAACTGCATAATCGTTGTCATGTATATCTGAGCAGTCAATGTGACCTCAAAAAAAAGGTACACTTAAAAAAAATTCACACTAAAATACAATGCAAAATTCAAAATACAGGTGTTTTATGAAAAAACGTCCTCTCTTTAATAACGTACAAGTGCAATGTTTTATTTAGTTTTTCTTATTGAATGTATAGGCCTCAAGGTTTTATTTATCTATATAATAGTTATTAATAGTTACTATGTATTTGTTTCTGTATGCATTGATCGTGCAGAAGAATGTGAAAGGTATGTGGTCAGTTTGTTAACCTTCATCCACCAGCCCCCATAAACACCTACTTGATCTGCAGTGATGCAGTAGGGGCTTCACTACTTTGTGCTCGTTCTTGCACTTAACTAGACCCATGCAGAAAAACCACCGAAGTAGATGACACGCACATGCACACACACACACACACACCCTCACATAGACATCACAGAGAGACAGATAGAGGAGCCTGGGCCCCTCTAACAGGAAGGCATGAGTGCAATTTTTTCCATAAAGATTTTATTTATTTTTTAACCACTAATGTAGAAACAAATTACGAATGAGTGCGAGGAATGAGACTCATTCCTTTTATGTTCAATTATGCGAGATAAAATTTCAATGGACTGCCAAGCAAGCAGTTTAAGATCACGAACGAACTCTGTCAACAAAGCATATCGTATACTGCATGTTAGTTTTGATTACTTTCTTTTCAGGCATTTATCTAATCATTGTCTATTTATCTAAACATCATTTACATGTATGCCAACAGCAGTAAAGCACTGGGTTAACTAGACCAACATTTATTCAATAGGAGATTGTGGCTTGCATTACAGTTATTTTTGTCCCAATTACTTGAAGTTTTGTTTTTTTTATTTGTCCCAAAGATAGGTATGTATCATTAGTGAATGTATGTCTTGATATCTTTATGAACTGACTGCAGTTAAAAGTCATTTATTAAAGTGAAAAGTCAGTTTAATCCATAAAATCTTGCTAAATTAATAGGTCACAATGCAAAGCTTGTAAAGTACTTGAATGCGGCTTATCTCCTTCTGTTTAAGATGAATAATTATAAAAGCAATATATATAGTGCATGCAAACAAATATCATATCTAAGAGCAACGTAACTCCATTTTTGTCTGTTTATTTGAATTTCTGTTGTTTGTACCATTTGTGTTCTGCAGTCAAGACAAACCGTAGTGAAGATTTTCATATACACATTTACATTAATTCAAGCCACGATCGTTAATAATTGCATTTTATTAGAAGTCGCATTTACACTTGTTTTGTTCACCATCAAGACATTTACGGTCTTCAAAAAAACATCAAGCAATTTTAAATACTACCGACTGAATTTTTTTTTCTGTTCAATAAGATAGCTGAGCAGTCTGATTAAATGTTCCATACATGTGTAAACTGTTTTTATTTACTCATTATTGTATTTGAAAAGCGACTGTGTGGTATTTTTAATAAATGTTAAACATTCAGTGCATTGTACCGGTTTTAGCCAGAGGCTCATTTTAATCGGAAGTCCCTCGCCAAGTCAACACTAAACTACATTTAAACATACAATCCATTAAGACTGTAATTTTAAGACTGAAATGCATATATAATCTATCTTTCAGCTTTTTGCTTGATTTGTCTTTACCTGTTCTGCGTGGTTTGTTAAGAATTCAGTTTGCATTCTTCTTGCATTCATCTAATCCAATAAATGCAAGCAGATAACTTGTGTCGCTTTTGGGATGCCCTGTTTACTCTAATTTAAATAATTTACAAGAATTAACACAAGAGAAAGTCATAGCATGGTGGTTTAGGTACTAGGAGGGGTTTCCTTTTTTTATTTTTTATTTTCTCTCATGTATTCTTTCTTGTTTTCTGGCTTTTTAACATTACAAAACATTTAAGCAGAGAAAGAAAGAACAAAGACAAATCCATAAATAACCAGAACAAGCAACCAAATTCGAAACAATTATTATTATTATTTTTTATTATATTTTTTTTGTCAGTCGGATAACCTTGCAATAATTACAAATTCCAGGATTAATTTTCTGATATACACAAAAACAAATGAAGAACAAAACACACATTAAATAAACACCCCTTCTCCAGCCCGCACGTATACAATACAGTGACAATCAAATCAACTTTATAGTTCCCATACATTGCTTTAATGAATAGAATTCCTCTTAAGGAAACAGAAGGGTACCTAATCTTGTAAAACTGTCCAGTGTTGCCTTTTAAAAGATGTCTGGTTCGACAAAAATCTTTTAAAATGTTTTCCTCTGTTTGCAGAAGCCTCTGCGAGTGACCCGACATATTGCTATATTTTAGATGTTTTTCTGCTGCTGTATTCTATCATTTTTACTGCTCTCTACTTCAGAGAGAAGGTAAGTTGAGCTCTAGCATGCACCATTCGTCCCAAGTGAAAAAAACGACCTCACGATTTTAATCGCTATCTTGTGTTGTGCCTTGTATTGCTTAGTTCACAAGAGAAGGGCCTGTTCCTCCAGATCCTGCAAGCCCGGCCCCGGCCCGTAACCCCAATGAGCCTGTCTACACAGTGAGTTCTCATTAACATACAAATCTCTTGAATATTGGCTCAAATATGCTTCACTGATGTGTGTAAGCCTACACTAAATGGGTCTTTCCTGCTATAAAGTGCGTTTTTATCTCCTTATCGTGGGTGTAACATCAGAAAAAAATATGAAACCCCCAATTTTTATACATGAAGTTTGAGCTTACTTTTAGTTTGCAGCCATATTTTGATGGCATTTTGATGCATGGTAAAGTCCTCTCTTATTTAAGTACTATTTTCTCCATTTGTTTTTTTTTGGCAACCATGGAACAGCTAAAATCAAACTTTAGATATCAAAGAAAAAATTCTAGTTGCGTAAGGCCTACAACACGATAACTGTAGATTGTTTACAGATATATATGCACTCTGACAACATTTTGTGGTTACTAAACTGATTTAAAAAAAGCTCAAATTCAATGCTAATACCTAAAGGTACAAACCAATATATGGACGTTTTTACTTCATTCAAGTCTCGATGATGCGCCGGATTATGGTGGACAGGTTTAACTTTAATAAAATACCTCCTTAAATGACAAAAAATCGTGACAATATTAACACTTCCTAATTGGAATGACCTTAATAACAAAGACAACCTGCCTGCTGCGATTCTTAGGACTTGGATCTGCCTCAGACGAGTTCCGACTATCAGCAGCTGGATAGACCGGTGAGATTATTTTATGTTTTATTTTACTGTATAAGTATTAGCCAGAATATCAGAGAGAGCACTTCAGTGCATTAGCCGCAAATTAACGATAGGCCTATCTTTACTTCCTGCCATGATCTCCAATCTTATTTGTAATCTATGATACATTATGATGAACGTTAATTGCAGTTATTTTACATGCCTACCAACATCTAACCCATATCTACGTATTTCAGATAAGAAGGCGAGAGCCAGAGACACATTATCAGGTCAGTAACACCTACTTGTCAAAAAGGATGTGAGAGATGAAACATAAAAGTTTCTCACCTTCGGAAATATTTTTTACGACCTTCCTGCTGCCCTCCTGTGGAGGTTCACAGTTAAGCCTTCGCATATGTAATAGTTCTGCAATGGTAAAGGTTGGTGTATTTACTTTGGTTAATGTGCTTTATAGGAATTGAGAGCACATACAAGCGATGAATACCAGGAAATAAGAACTAAAGTAAGTGTATCAAGCCAACAAATATGAGAAAAGTGTGTGGGTTGTGGGGTTAGTAGGTGTTTTTGATGTGAGGTTTACTCAGCAGTGGTGCAAAATATCCTCACTGTGCTCTGTTGACAAATCATTCTAATATCAGTGTTCTATTTCTGCAGCCTCGCAAGGGCAAGAACAAATCTAATGAGGTAATGTACCAATTACTCATTTCAAACATTTGTTTTTTATATTTATCCTAATGGCATTCACATATTTAAAGATTAAACCTTGTATATAACATAATATTTACCTACGAATCTGTTCATACAAGAATCTTTTAAACGAGTTACTATTCCAAAATGTATCCTCTGTGTTAAGTAATCACAACATGACATGGTAGGTTTAAGACCATTGAAGTCATTGGTTTATTCCTTTAAAGGGCCGAACAGGGAGAAAAAGGGATGCAGCTGAGGCTGTGGAGATGGAAACTTTTCCCACTGATACATTACACAATTAACACAGAGCACAAGTTAAGGAGCAACCTGTAAATCTTTGTTGAATGCATTTATAAGTCTTTTCTGTAATTGTTACTTTGCCTAACCTGTATATTGTAGTCTTGCATATACTGCAATTCAATGGTTTGGTGTCAGTAAGATTTAATAGAAATTAATAACACTGTTTAACAAGGATGCATGAATTTGATCAGGTTTTTTGAGCACCAAATCAACATATTATAATGAACTCTGAAGAATCATGTGAAATTCAGCTTTGCCTAACAGGACTAAACAAACATGTTATAATATAATAAAACAGACATGTTATTTTAAAATTGTATTATTGTTTTACAGTACTACGGTCTGGAAGTATTCTAAATAAAGCAAGACTTTTTAAAAAAACATTAAAAACAATCTTGCGGAAACCAAACTTTTAAACAGTAGTGTGTTATGTATGTATTTATGTACGTATGCATGTATAATTTTTTTTTTTTTTTACTATAATACAGAATATTAAAAGTTAATGCAAGGCTTAAACTGTGTTGTTTTTTTTTTATGAATGTGTTAAGGTAGTACTGTTTTTATTTTAGATTTTTTTAGTGTAAAATACCATATGTTGTGTCTACTACTGTAAAGCATAAGGCTAAAAATAAATGTAAAATGATAGCAACTCCATAAATTCATTAAGATGATATGGCAAATATGAACAGACCAAAGACACGTAAGAATATTAAAACACTTGGAAAATGGTTTAATGATGTTTACAACAAAAGAGAACTGTACAGTTACAGTAAAAGATTATCTTTATATATATATATATAAAAAAACGAACAAAATACAGCAGACAAATGCATCAAATCTACCATGTATCCTGATTCACATACTTATATTCTACACAATCATTCAGTTCTAAGCTACAGCGATGTAGCCGTTTAGCGTTCAGTCTTGGGTATATGTCGCTTGATAACAGGCCACGAGTGGCACTAGAGTTCAGCTTTGTAGTGATACTCAGAATCCAACCAATCATTAATATTACAACAGTGAGTTACAGCCTTTTGTAGGGAGATATAGAAGTACAATCTACAGTATGTGACAGGGTGAAAATGGAACACATTCCTTGAGCTTCAGCCATAGGAAACATGGAAATCAGAGTATAGAGAGGGATTTCTTTTGAAATCAGAGACTAAAGTATTATGTACATAGTCTTTTTTTTTCTTCTTTTTTTTTTATCTGAACCATTTTTCTCTTTTGTTTTAAAAACGATGATAAGTTGGGCAGTGAAACTGATATCACATACATCGAAACATCCTAAAACATACAAAAATACTATTTCTTTAACCTACAGTAAGACAGTTTTGCAGTTAACTTCCATGCTGTGACAGAAAAAGAGCAACAGATCCGACAAACAAGAAAATTAAAAAACGACAAACTTTTTTTTCCCCCATAAGCATCTCAGAAAAATACCAAAATATACATCTAAGCTTTGGAATCACTGAGGTTAGGACTACTGTCAGAGCTGGGATCGGTTTCTTAATACACAAGCTGAAGGGTTTGGGAAGGAAGAAGAAAAAGAACAGAGCAATCTTTGGTATCTGCACTTGTAAAACATTTCATATTTGGATATTTTTGCTTTGGGATAGAGCTTATAGTTGCTTTCGACCCTCCACTCGGCATAAAACTATTACGATCCATCTGAAAAGGGCCCGTGTCACACAGACGCTGCCCCTGCAGGATGGAGGACAACGATGCATAGTTGCACAGCTGATCAAACCAAATGAAATCATGATAGCGGAAACAGCAAAGCTAGACAAAAGAAACCGACAGAACAGTGAAACCACGGGACAACGGCACCTAAAAGACGACTATGGAGAGACGTTGCATGTTTTCAGTAGACAATCATAGAAACAGTGTTGCCTTGCTGCAGCCACAGAGTGGAACTCCAGAGGACAGTTTATCCTGAGCAGGTTGCAATGAGCCCAGGACATCCTTCAGCGTGTATTAATAAACATCACCCAGCCCACAAGGGGTTACTTGAAGTCCTTGAAGTCCAGAAGCCTGCAGAGCTGTTTTGCTTCCTCTTTCTACTAAACCCTGCCCACTTGGCCACGAGTGACCAATAAAACCTCAAGCTGATGGTTGAGGCAGGGCATTAGAAGAGAGAGTTTAGTCCATACAATCACATTGAAAGTCTTTGGTTACCACTGAGAAGGTGAGGAACAAGCAGACCACAAACCCAGAAAAGGGCACGGCGAAACTCTGCAACAAATAAGGGTTAGGGGTTTATAAAGAAGACGATTGTCAAATCATAAAAAACAGCTTTGGTATAAAACTTATAAGGACCTATTAGTGTGAAATGAAATGTGTGATAAAAGCAAAATATAAATGGGCCTTGAATATGCATGAGCTTGTGCCGCCTTCTGGGTATCCACCCGGTTCCTCATTCAAAACTTGAAACAGACATCTGCAGGCTTCCGTGCTGGGACCGATCTTTTTTTTATTTATTTATTTATTATTATTATTTCATCTTTTGAAGTAGATTAAAGCAAGTTTTTACTCCGTTTCGAGTTATAAATGAGGTATACAACAGCTCCTTTACTCAGACCAGCTCTCGCTCGGCTCTCTGGTGCATGACCTCTTCTGCAACTATCCTATTTTGTCACTAGACTGAGGGTCTACAGCGGCAAACCCCCGCTACAATCGTGAAACTATCCAATCACAAGTCAGCATCCACACACGCCAAAATCAAGTGCCAAGAAGGATTGGCAACAACTTCAAATGTACAGAACTGTTGCCAGGTTCAACATCCTTGGATAAATCACACCCCAAACATCTCATGAGCACACAGGTTAAAAAGGATATCATTTACAGCCAAGTGGTCAATTGCATCATTGCACATTGATGTACGATGCATCCTTATATCCACTTAAAAAAATCTGTTTCCTGTATTTCCTACCAATGAGTCTTACTAAAAAGTCTCACTTTTAAGATATGACGTCAGCCAAAACCTCTCTAAAGAAGTATTTTTCAAAGTAAATGCACCACTAGCGCCCCTACGTGTCAGCTGGAGTTGAGTTATTAGTAAAGCTTTTAACAAGTATCCAACCGGCTTGAATTTTACCTACAGAAAATAGGTAGCAACATTTCCAAAATATCACAAAACACAAATAAAACTCACAGCGTTATTTTCATGGTTGATAAGCACCATGTGAGTTTTGACATTGGTGCATGCTCGGTTGCATCCCAATTTCACATGCACGCTCACACACACACACACACAAATTCACATCAACATATTACAATTTGCTACAATGTGTCAAACTCAGAAATAATAGTAAGGCATAAATGATAAATGCAAGTTTTTGTCAAACTAAGAAAGCAAGTGACGTTGCTCCCTCAAGATATACAAAAAAAAAGGCATAAAAGGAATTGAACTCAAATGATTGGTAAAGATTGTTAAAAAGCAACATGGAAAATGAAATTCATAAAAAAAGTAAAGCAAAAGAAAAAACTAATTTGGTGCTATCAAGTCTTTTGAATCAATGAAAGCCTGGGGCTTTCCTTTAGGAGCACCATCACAAGCCCCTCCCACTCAAACAAACCACGTTTAAATGTGGGCAGGGCACACAACAGCCACTCCCACATCACAAGGGTGTGGTTGGGATTTTTGGTCTTGACTTTTTTTTTTGTTTACTTTTTTCGTTTTTTAGAATAGCTACAATATAAATGATTTTTTTTTTTCTTTTAGTGAATAAGCATGACAAAAACACTACATTCAAACAAGATATTAGTTCAAATATAAAATATGAGCATTTTACATAAGTGAATATATATAGAATTTAGAAAAGAAGTTCTCTAATCTTTGAGTCATTCCTCAGATAAATATATCAGTAACTCCCCACAGTCCCGGCAACCACCGGGGTCATGACACTAATGCGCAAAACAACACATAATCTACACGTCCAGAGAGGCTAAGTTGAAATTTCCGGACAGAACCAGCGGAATGAGCAGCAACAAGACCCAGCCGCAAAGACAAAGGCTTTTTTTTTTTTTTTTACTTTGGCAAGTAGGATAACAAAATATTCATTACAAGTTAACCTGGACATACCCTTTAAGTAGTAGTAGTAGTACTTGAAATAGCAGTAGTAGACATGTGACATTATTATTTTCCTGTTATACTATGTAGTTTGGTTTCCACGTTGGTCATTTTAAAATGGACTGTCAAAAACAGCTTTTTTTTACATTCTGGAGTGGACTACTGGTGTCTTTTGCTTAAAGTGAACCTTTCATGTAAGTGCTGCTGAGGTATTTTAAATCATATTAACAATAATACACAAATAGCGTCGCTAAATAACAGTCGTAACAAAAATGGACAGACAGGGCCACAGTAACCAATGACAAAATGGACAGTAAGGGGAGACTCTGGCCTCTTTGTCACAGAATTTAAAACGTCAGAGTGATAAAAAGCAATGCTACGGATAAAACAGTACTGTAATGCTCCCAGAATACCTGTTCTCCACTGTTCATTAACAAGGACAACAACAAAAAAAGCAAGTCTAGACAGTGTACCAATGCAATACGAAAAATCCTCCTTGTCAAACGAAGCCAGTCTTTTGCACTTCCACAGGTTCTTCTGGATTTTAAATTAGGAATTTGGTGGACTCTTGATATATCTATTGCTATTCATTCGTTGAAACGCAGCATGGGTGTCGAGTCCAATGGGATTACGTCCAAAACAAAGACTTGCAATAAAGGACACAGAATCTCAACAGCACTTAAACACAAGGCCCTTAAGATTCTCTTTGGATCGTTAAACGCTCGGATATCGAGAGCTAAAGCAAGTTAGCGCTGCGCTCGAGAAGCTATGTTTCTCCATATTTCTCAGACGACGGGAGTGAAAAGAGTAGGGTTTAAAGCAAGAGTAATAGATGGTAAAGTTTGTCAGTAGTGAGTAGTGAAAGTGTGGTCAGCATTACACTGGCCCACACAGGCACAGCAGCTAGTGAGAAACGACTTTGGTTCAAGCTTTACATCATGGCTGCATTACATTGGTAAGGAAAAACAAAAAAAGACCATCCGGCATTATAACGGATATTTCACACCTGCTACTGTCCTCCAAGGTACAGCCTACGCATTGGGCTGGAGTGAAAATTAGGAGAAGGTCCTGATTTCAGAAAACGGAGGACTGAATCTGGCACCTTGCAACTACAAAGAAGGGACAATGTTCAAAAAGCCTGTTAGGCTTGCATTACTTCCACGTTTACAATTTTCAATTATCAGAAAAGAATGGGAAACGACCCATTTGTCTCTCTCTAAATCCTCCATCAATGACCAGCAAAAGGGACGATCCCAATACCCCCCTTTGCTGTAGTATCGCATCCTGCTCTTGCCTCGGATCTATTTGGTTAGTTCCACTGACACTACAAAACTGAGGAGGGACAGCCATCTCAAATAAAAGAAATAAAAAGAAGAACTATGTTTTTGTCTTTGGAAAAGATCAAAATATTGCATTATATTTCCTGTGGTCTACCGAGAGCCTTCGCTCATAAATATTTAGGCTTAAACTACGCTACAGTAGCAATATACAGCAACAGGTATAACAAAGATTTTTGGTATATCTTGAAATAGAGGCGATACAAAGACCTCCGAAATAAAGACCTCTTAAAGCGTGATAGGAGTTCTGCTAAAAACCGAGCAGACTGCAGTTCTCAAATCCAGTTTTTTTGGTACAGATACTGTGCACAAGTAGAAAATCAAAAACAAATTGAACATCATCCACCTCAACTTTATCTCGCTTGACCTGCACCTTCACAATCAGGTGGTGATACCTTAAGTACATCCCATGTTAGGAAGACGGTGAGGAGGTTTACTTTACGTAGTTACATAGTCCTGATGCTAACGTTGCGAGCTCTCAGTTACTGAAGCTTCAAAGTAGACGATACTGCTCCTGCCGAACAACTCCTCCTTGACGAATCATTTCATAATTCGTTAAAGCTTTTAGTATATTAAGTGAGCCCGTTACTGGGTGAGGATTCAGACCCAGACTAGTCTTCTGCTACCGCGTAAACTACGATATGATATGAAAACGATATCTGAAAGCGTTTCACTACAAAGAAAGGCCAGTCGATCGATTCCTTAAAGCAATGAAACCGCATCACAGCCGCTTATTACTCCATTTAAAGCCTTGTAACCACAAGTTAGTCAGATACTGGACATAAAGCTAACCCATTGTTTGAAAAAAAAAAAAATCATGTGCATTTAAAAGGAATCGCTCCACGGTGACAGGAGAACATCTGTAAAGCAGGATCTCCAGTGAAATCATAGACAGAACATTTTTCTACAGTGAGGAAGAGGAGGTTACTGTCAGCAGTAGAGGGTATCATTCAACACATAGTAAAAGTTTTTTTGGTTAAAAGCATTTCAGAAATACCTCTGAAGAAGAGGTTTCATGTGAAAATGGGAGAAAAGAGCGAGTTCGCTAAAACGAATATGTCTTTTGCGTCGCACAGAGGCTTGGCACAATGTCCAGGGAGGTTTCTGCTCTCCTGATGCAAGCTCTGTGGAGACGCCAACATTCGCTTACCGTTGATTTGGTTGAAGTCAACCCATCAATGAGGTCCAAACATCGCAGATTAAGGTGTAGATTAGAACGTACAAACTTAAACGTTAAGATAAGATTTAAAAGGTTTGTTTTTGGTGGTAGCAAGAGATTAAAAAAAAAACTTAGAAAGAGGAAAGGGGTCTAGGAGAAGAGAGGAGTGGGTAAAGCTTTCACTGGGCCTTAGAGGCCGTGGTGATGGTGGAGGCGGGCATAGTTGCTGTAGTGACAGCACTCTGGTGGGCATCGGCGGTGATGTGCAGGTTGAGGGCCCCCGCGGCCCCTCCCGCAGACACCAGGCTGACCGGGTTACTGGCGAGCAGTGATAAGTTCTGAGGGTTCAGAAAGAGCGGTGCCGTCACGAGGTTAGGGGTGCTGCCGGCGCTGGTGTTGGCAAACAGCAGGTTCCCGCTTCCGTCCAGGGATGTTATGGGCAGAGTGCCACTAGATGCCAGAGCTAAAGAGACAATGAACAGCATTTTAACTCCAGGTGCAGTGGACTATAACAAATTAAATTACTAGAAAAGAGATGCAGCGATACAGAAATTTTGACTGTTAACTCAAATGCTGAAATACATTATTAATGTAATAATTATACAAAAATAGTATTAATAAGAATAAACAATCTATCTATGAAAGAGTTAAAAACAATATCAAATGTTTTAAAAAGGGTATCTCAAATTACACAGTTTCATAACACACTGTATTATTGTACAACTATTATTCTCACTGTAGTTGCTGTTTGTCATTGTGACAGTGAAACTACTTTGTTTGTGCTTCCAAAAGAAGACACAACTTAAAAAAAAAAAAATCAGTGGTCAAGTTGTATTCACAACACTGTTCCAGAACAGTTCAGCACAAATACTAGAGTGAAAAACACTATTATTAAAAAATAATATTAATAATCATCATCATAATCTAAAAATATATATATATTTTAAATCTAATGTACTCAGATGGTCACATGAACTTAAAAGGTTTGGACTGTATGTAAATATGTTGTTTCGTATATTTTCATTGTATGCAAATAAGTCATTTTCAATCTTTGTATGCAAATATTTCAAATGCAGAAAGCTTTTGAGAGTGTAGAGTGACACAAGTGCCACTAAAACATCTGTTTTACTGCCATATATTCATCATGCTGGTTGATGCCAAGATTAATAAGCTCATGCAGAGCAATATTGTAAATATAAGTGTACTTGCCGCTCCACACACCTTGGATTGTGGCCAAGGTGCTGTTGCTCATCAGTGCTGGACTCAAAGCGCTTCCGAGACCACCGGGTGCCAAACTTAGAAGAGCCCCGCTGCACAAGAAACACCAGAGGAACATATTAAACACACCGATGTCCAATCACAAGCTTGAGAGTGAGGTTCTTTCAGAGAACTAAAATGATACATACCCAGGAGTGAACTGTGAGGACGCCATGAGGCCAGGATTGAGGCCTGCAGCTGCAGCCATGGCTGCGATGCTGGCGCTGGTGGGCAGCTGGGCAGCTCCTTGCAGAGCGGCTGAGAGGCTGGGAGCAGCCACCATCACCTGCCCAGTGCCCAGAGTTTGCGCCAGGGAGCAAGCCGCCTGACTTACCGCCGTCATCGTCTCCTGAACCGAAGCGTGCTCTGAAGAGGACGTCTGCGCTGCGGTGGGAGACGGGCTGAGCGAAGGAGAGGATGCTGCGGTGGTGATCACAGGTGCAGTGGAAATGACCGATGCAGTGTTACTGGTAGCCGAGCCAATAGTTGTGCCTGGAGAAGAAAAAGAAGAAGAAGAAGAAGGAAAAAGACTTTTTAGACTGTGAGGTGAACAAAAGGATGCTTTATAGGCTTTTCTTGCCTACCAGTGAAACCGACGCTGGAGACACTAGTGCTGGTGAGAGGCAAAATTGGGTTTACAGTCATCGTAGTCGGTGCGTTACTGGTCACAAGACTTGCTGTACTCGGTGCCTGTAACAGGGGGAAGAAGGAGAAGGTTTAGCACTATTTTAGGCATTAAGATCTGCTGAGATTAATGAAGGCAGGCAGTTTGCATATTACGCACCAGAGGTGTGGAGGGAGAGAAGATTGCTTTGATAGGAGTGCTGATGGCGCTGCCACTGCTGGGTGGGTTGATCCTCTTCTCCTTCTGTCTGCGGTTACAGAACCATACTCGGATCACCTCTTTTTCCATGTTGAGCTGGTCCGCGATCATGGTGATCTCCTCAGAGGTAGGTTTTTGGTTCTGCTTGAAAAGGGCAAATGCACAAGAAACGCCCTTACGGCAAAAACTAATCACAGAGACCTACAAGTCTTCAGCCCATGGTCTGAGGAGGTAATAATTCGGCTGGAACCTTTTAAGTTGAGACAATCTCAAATGTCAAAACAGGACTCTTTGAATGTATGGCTGTTAAAGGAGGGGCTGAATGTTGTGGGTGTCCCGTTTCTGAGCATGTAAGAAGTAGAACATACACACATTATCTATAAATCATTAAATCATACAGGTTATTTACATTTTAATATTTATACAATTATTTTACTGTATTGTTATTTTGAAAATCATCTTTAAATCATTATTATAATCATTAAATCATGTAGATTATTTACATTTTAATTTATAGTTTAATATTGATACATATTTATATTACTGTATTGTTATTTATATTAATTATAAAATATAATAAATTACACTACTTATTATTATTAGGTAGTAGTAATAACATAATAATGAATTACACTGCTACCAACAACAATATTATAAATCTGTGTAACTTAGAAAAAATTATTATTAATATTTTAATATTAAAAACTATAATGTTTTTTATAAATAAATACAAATAACTGTATAATAATAATAATAATAATGATGATGATAATAATATACTATAAATCTGTTCATAAAAATGAATTGCAGTTTAATATTAATAGTGTAAAGAATTATTTATTTATTAATAAATGATATTTAAAAAATATGTGCATTATAATAATAATAATAATATTCAATATATATAAATATTTGTATAAATTACATAAAATATTAACAATCTTATATAACATTAATGATTTAATGTACATTAAAAATAAAATAAGTCATACACTGAATTACAGAAAATATGAATTGCATTTTTATAAATTAATATTTAATTGATCATTTAATTGATAGTTCCATTACATTGTCACTAAAAACCAGCAGATTATTTTGCTCTAGCAAAAATTTAATAACGGCTCATCAAATAAGCTCTGATACGAGATGTCGCTCACCTCCAGAAAGCTCTTTTCTAAGGCCACTCTGATGTTGGTCTCAATGCTGGTCCTCTTCTTGCGGCGGCGGTTCAGGCCCTCCATGCCCAGCCCAGGTGAGCCAAGAGAGCTGGGACTGGACAGGGCCTGGTCAGACGTCTGGTTTTCTGCACAAACAGCGCGCACAAAAGCACAAAGAAAGAGTGATATAAGCACCTGTGCCACACAGCACTGCAGATCTGCCTCGGAACATCAGCTCTAATACTCAGCAACATGATTGAAGTAAAACATTAGCTTTATATAAAAAGACCCGAGTCTTGCAGTACACTGAGAGGAACTCCAAAACTAAAGAGGAATGCAACAGGAATCTTCATATCCTTTCTAACATTCTTCATGGTACACAGCGTTATTCTAAATGAGGGCCGCAAAGAAGAGAAACGGCTCAGAGCAGAGAAAATACATACCTGCATCATTGAGCCATTTTTCAAGCAGAGGCTTCAGTTTGCACATGTTTTTAAAGCTCAGGTTCAAGGCCTCAAAGCGAGAAATGGTGGTTTGGCTGAAGTCATTCCCATAAAGTTTTCCCATGGCAAGGCCAACATCCCCCTGTAACAAGCAACACAACAGTGTTGATGTTTAAAATGTAGAATTTACAAGGCACATTATGAGTGTCAGCTGAAGGAGAATGCAAATTAACAAATCAATTCACCTCCTGCGATGACTAAAAAACATCAGCAAGATAGCACAACAAGACAAGTGCAAGCAGTAAAGTCTAGTTTACCTGCGTGAAGCCCAGTTTGATACGTCTCTGTTTGAAGGTCTTGGCAAACTGCTCTAGTTCCTCCAGGTCACTGGGCTCCTCCAGGCTGGGTGTGTCGATGTGCTTTGGTGTCGTCTGGCTGTGAGGAAGGGATTGGATGGGGGTCGCTGCTATCGTGCGCGTGGGTGTAGCAGGCTGTGGAAATATGTATACTGCAGTTAATGCTGTTTGCAATAGATAAAAAAGGGTGTACGCACTTCCACTCTTGCAGATGTCTAACAGATCAAAAATAAAATTTCTAGATCAAGTGTAGATCCAGTGGGTGAATGGGATGCCCCTGACCTGTGTGGCAAGTGTGATGCTTGGCTGGGCCTGCAGGAGGTTGGCTTGGCTTTGAGGTAGTTGAGTTAGAAGGTTCTGGGCCTGCAGGAGACCTGGTTAGAGCAAGAGAAAAGACAAAACAGTCAGATAGGTTGATGACACGGAGGGCCGGAGAAAAGGTTAAGATGACACGGGACTCACTCTGCTGGCCCTGTGGTGTCTGCGAGATGATGAACTGCGCGGGCTGCAGCTGTGTTGCGATGGGGTGGCCCGGCTGGACCAGAACAAACTGCTGCAGGTTGAGGTTCTGCTGCTGTTGCAGCTGCTGTAACTGCTTTATTGTTCCACAGAAACAGAGTGGGAAGAACGTTAGGATGTGTCACTATACCAAGTGTGCCAATTACACTATGGCTGCCATGACAACCTCACCAATTAAAACGAGTGGTGTTCAACAGTACAGACATCTTAGATTTTGTTAGAAAAATACATTTTGTTGTTGCCATGACAATCAGCAGAGTAAAACATTTAGGCATATGACATAGTGTTTTCTGCTATTTTGATCCTAGTGGAAATGCCTCCTTTTTAAAATTTGCCAATCTAAATGCACCCATTTATTAAATTGATTTAATCATTTCATTTCAGTTATTTTGACTCTCCATACACTTCAGAGGCAGCTTCCTTTGTATGAATATCTGAAAGGCCAGGAGAAAAATAATCCCTAATAATTTGTCTAAATGTTATTGTTTTTTTATTCACATTTTCTTGCATTTCAACACATCATCAACACAAATCCAACACTTGTTAAGAACAATTGGAAAGGTCTGCAAACTCCATCAAAAATGATTTATCTCTAAATATGTTATCTTTTTCCACTGACATGTGACCCTGGACCAAAAAAACATTCATAAGACCATTCATTTTTTTAAATTGAGATATATACAAGATCTAAACTTGAGGATACATAGAAAATGTAAATACTGAGAAAATTGTCTTTAAAGTTGTCCAAATAGTTCTTAGAACTGCAAGTTTTCATATATTTACTACGGATGGAACGATACACCTGCCTCCCGATTCGATACGATTCCGATACTTGGGTGCCGATACGAAATGTATTGCGATTTTTTAAGAATTCCAATTCTACAAGTATTGCGATTCGATATTGTAATGTGTTGCGATTTTGTTTTTTTCTCTCTAGACCATATGGAAAAATGTGAATAGTACACAATATATACACAATAAATGAATCCATCATTCTCTACAATGGCATACGGTCGAATGTCTTTGCATATAAACATAGCAATTGACTCAGTGATCCGCCTTGCCTTTTCTGAAACACTGGGTAACTTATACAATGTCTCATTTAGAGTTCGTTGACTTGCAGACGCTTCTGCTTTCTCAGGTTGCTTGGCGTTTAACTCTGGATGATGTCGAGCAAGATGCGCGCTCATGTTAGTTGTATTACCACAGTAGGTTAACAGTATTCAACAGAGTTTGCACACTGCTTTAGACATGTCTAGCTGTTCATTCCCTGGTAATTTGTGAAATCGATTTAAAGTGTGATGGTGCAGGCTGTATATCTCTTGCTGTCTTTCCTTCCGCCATTTAAAATTTTTCATGTTTGCTGGTAAGAGTTGTGACATCATGTAACCGATACAACACATCACCCTCTGCTGAAATAAAAGACGTAACTTTCGTCCGCCTCGTTTATAAGTAAGTGCTAAAATAAAGCAATGTATTTAATATGAATTAATATCGATTCTGGTGTAAAACAATCGATTTTTAAAATCGTAAATAAAAAAAATCGCGATAGTTAGGTGAATCGATTTTTTTGTCCCATCCCTAATATTTACAGTGGATTATTTACCAAACATCTTCATGCAACATGATCTTTAATTAATGTCCTAGTGATTTTTACCATCAAAGAAAAATATATAATTTTGACCCATACAATAAATAAAATTGATTAAAAAAAAAAGATATTAAGATAAAAGTAGAAAGTAAAATTTTATTTATTCAATTTAAAATATCAAATTAAATGAAGGGTGTGTCTACAGTCAAATAAAACTAGGCCATTTTATTACTGAGATTCTGATGAATAAAAGGTCTTTGAATTTTAAAAATGAATCTTACAGGTGTGATCTGGATGGGTTGGGAGAGGGGGATCTGGGTGATGGGGGTGGCAGCGGAGGCAGAGATGCTGGCTCCTGTAGTGCTGCTCTGCTGGCCGGCTGAATGCTGCACCGCTGCTGCTAAGAGCTGAGCCTGAGCCTGCTGCAGCAATAACTGCTGCTGCGCTGGAGTCAAAGTCAACTGCAGAAAAGAGAGCGAGAAAGAAACAAAGACAAGAATTCATTTAACCTCTAATCACCACATTTTGGCACTAGGCCAAACTGTTGCCATTGTCGAAGTGTGCTATTTCACAGTTATTCATGATTATTTATATTTAACAACTATATCAACCTACACTGAAATCCGTCAGAGGGTATTATTCTCATTATTTTAATGATAAAAAAGGAAACTGATACCGAAAGAAGAAAAGAATAGTGAATAGAAGCTGTATTTTTAAATAATCACGTATAACAGTGGAACATCTCATAAAAAAAACTACATTACCCATGATTCTGCAAAGAAATAACATTTTAGCTAGTCAGTCTGCCTTCGCTCTCAAATGTTTTAAATATTATTATATATGAATAGTTTACAATAAATGTATAATATATTGTTTATATAGCTATAGTCAACAGATTTGAGATAATCGTATATTTGGTAATGCTTCATGGGATTGTTTTTTCCATCTCTGTTTTTTTTTTAAATGTAAAGATTTTTGCTACAAATATATGTTTGCACTGCTATATATCACCTAGTGGCTGATTTGGTTTATTGGTTTTAACTCTTTAAAAAAAAAAAAACTTCACTAAAACTTTAGACTTCTCTAATAATAAAACAATTTGTGAAAAAATAAAAAGGGAAAGACACTTTCGGCGCCAAGATGGCTGAAAAAGCGACTGTATTCCTTTGCACAATAAGATTCATGTTTTTTTCTGGTTTAAATGTTCCAGTTTGGTGGCAGAAGCAAATCAGAATTAGCAAATAGGGATTTTTACCTTTTGCTCAGTCTATGTGGAAATTGGGGCAAAGAAAGCAAACACAGAGGAAGACCATCCCAGAATTCCACTCCAAAATCAAATGTGTTTTGTTCGCCGCTCATGTATAAGATGATATAAATATACCGCAGCCTACTGAGACTTCAAGCGGAGACCAAAAGCCGGTATGCTAATTAACGAAACTGTTATGCAGTACATGTAAATTCTGCATAGATTTGCATATTCTCAACCATCTGTTTCCGAGCAACTGCAGAGCAGCTAATTAGCATATGGGGCCCAATAATTTCCCCTGTAACCAGGAGATAGCATGTTGCGCTTTAAAATCTCTAATCTTCAGAGTTACGACAAATCTCACAAATTTTTTTCAATAAGACACAACAATGCATGACATCAGGTGGAAAGCCTCAGCAGTCGCTCTGAAACATGATAATGACACACGCAGGTCAAGACACTGGCAGTTTTGTGACTCAGACACGGGCCCTGGGGACATCTTTCCTATAGCTCTTTCATCCATGTCACAGACCACAAATGTGTGTGTGAGCTCAGAGAAAAAGATTCTACCTGTTGAAGCAAGGCCTGTGCGTGTGCGTTGGTGATTGCGCTTGTTGTTTGCACAGTCTGCCTCTGAAAGTCCAGTCCATTTGTTTGGGCACCTGGAAGAAGAAAAGCAGTCAATGCCACAATAGATCAGAGCCACACAAAAAGGTCTTTTCAACCAAGATATTCAGCTCCATGGCCTTTCTTAACTAAAAAAAAAAAAAAAAGCCTTTCTGTGATACATATTGAGAGACGCTGCCCTATGTGTTTTAACCTCAGTCAAAGCTGCACAAGTGACCCTTTACAACCTACAAATTTTGAAGTCCCAGTCTTTTCAAGTTCCTTGGGCAACTCACCAGTGTTTTCGTCCCCGCTCTCCATTGCACATTTACTTGTTTCCGATGGATTACTCATTCTAGAATCTGGAACAGACAGAGGAAGGTCGGACTTTCAGTTTCTCTTCAAACACCAACCATGCATTGACTACAAAAGTGAGACGCAACATTTAAAAAGAAAAATCCAAACCATGCCCCAATATTTTTAAAACGAAACACTTCAAAATATTCCTATTTAGCATGCATTTGACCACACAGAATGTCTCAAAATTTTGTTTCGACACAATTTGATTTAAATGAACATACCAAACACATTCAACACTCCAGATAGCATAGCATCAGTACACAGTGAAACAGATCTAAAACTGTTGTTGCCGACCACACACACACATCACTCACCAGCAGCTGCTGCACCTGCCTTGTCAAGCGTCTCTACGAGCATCGCAACAACCTTAGCACCCCCTTCACAGACAACCCTCAAAAGCAAAGAAGTCTCTCTCAGTGTAACTAAACGGTTTGGAGTGGAAAAACAACACACGTGCAGAGCACAGCTAAGCTTCGGTGAAACTGTGGCTGCCTTTCTCTCAGTCTCTCCGGCTTGCTTGCTTCGCTCTCTCTCTCTCACTCTCTCTGTGCCATGATTGTCATAACAACTAGAGTGTGAAGAAGTTCGTTTTCATTCTGGAACGGAACAGAAGCGGAGCGGCTGCCAGCTCCGTAATAAAGCATAATCAGTATGCAGCTGATTAAAGCCATATGCAAATCCCTCTCACTTCATTAGCCAAGCAACACTTTGAAGTCCTGCAAGCAATTCATTTCGCACGGCGCTCTGAGAGCTTTCTCCCTAATTTAAATTGTTCATAAATATTTATCATCTCATTAGCATATTAATTGGATCGCTTTGGAGGGAAAAAGGAGGATTGGAGAAAAAAACAAAACAAAACCCAGAGTGTCAATGCACAAGCCCAATTACCTACGGAGCGCTAGTTAAATTAGGCGAAACAGGTGAGCTTTCTGTCAATGCGATCAAAGCACACAAACCGGCAAGGTCGGTATCTGGACATAAAGACAGCAGGTTGCGTTCTGAAGCGTTTCTTATACATTCTAAGCTACAGAGGTTGAGGATGGAGCTGTTCGGGAAGTAAATTACTCGCCATTCTCCACCATCCTATTCACAGAGCCCCCTGTGGCCCAAACACTTCACGGATCAAATTCCTTGACTTCTGTAGCCGTATTGTCTGGAAAAGAACATGAAGTCTGCTTTGCATATCCAGATTAACTGTGCACCTCATTAACTGATATTTTCAGAGCTTGGCCTAATTAAAACAGAGATTTACACGTTAGAACAAAGATCGGACAGAGTAAGCATAAAGAAAATCGGTGGTACTGCTGACACTTAAAATACTTTTTCAGAGCGCTAAACTTTACTCCGACAACAGCAGGATTACAAGACTAGCATAATCCAACAAAACAGCTATAGCTGTTATTTTTGTTTATAACTTCTTATCCAAAGACAGACTTGTGAAAATCATTTGACAGTTTAGCTTAATGGCAAAACTAACCTGGAGAGTAATATTCAAATTAGCAAAAAAAAAAAAAAAAGAAAAAAAAAAAGATCCTTAATTTCATGCAAATATTATACTTTAGAAACAGGCATTTGGGGCTTTTTATGAAAAAGAGGGCTGAATTCAGCACAGGAGACAAAATTATTTCAATATTTCATTACCAGCAAGCAGGAACAGATAACATCATTCATATTCGAATTGCGCATTTGAAAACACATTACATCTGAGTTTCAGAGAGGAACTGATTAAAAAGAAATGCCGCTTGATAGTATGATGGAAACCAGTCACAGATTACAACTATTTTCATTAATATCCTATCATTTAATATGACAAAACCATTTCACTGGACAACATAAAGTCACTCCAATCTGCCACAAATAATTCTCGACGGCTGGCAAAAACCCCAAACTCGGCACTTGATTTTAGGTCTATAATCATTTTAATGAATAGACTGTTAGCCTGCAGGGATTGTTTCTACATGCTCACATCAGCAAAGCGTGAAGAAAAATTCAAGCGAAAGAAAAAAAATACAGACAGATGGTCAAAGAGAGACGCAAGATGCCATGAAGTTTCACTACTGAGCTTGAAAAGTGTCAGTTACTACAAAAATAAAAGTTAAGATTCGTGCAAGTCATTTACACTATAGTTATGAGCTGTGGATAGAGGAAACAAACACGTTGCAGCATGTTATTGTCTCTCTAGCCCCTTCGAACAGAGTGAAAATGGTATCAGTCTGTTACACCTGACTCCTTCGGACACATCTGAAGCCAAACAATTATATGATTATAACTTACAATTACAAAAAGAAAAGTTCTCATGTAGTCAGAGGATTCATGTTAAATGAAAGAAGGGTGATTTCAAAAGAGGATAATATATAGTTATATTATATAAATATATAATGTGGTAAATTTCTTGTCATGAGACATCAGGGTAAAATAAGTTTTATGATGGAAGTTTTGAACAGTTAGCTTTGGTCTTGATAAGCCAAAACATTGTTTTGCCTTAAATGTAAGGTAATCTATACTAATTACAATAACAACTGTGTAAAATAGGGGAAAATTTACCAAAATCTTTAACCTAGCCGTGCGTCATGTTGTTACCTATGCTAAATGATATAAGACGGAAATCAAATAAAACAAATGTATACAAATAAAATAGAATAGTATTTAAATAAAATAGAGCTTAAAAAACGAAGAATGTGCATAACTGCATTGCTATAGAAATTATGAATTCAAATTTAGAAAATAAAATATATAATTTTTAATTAAATCTTTTTTAGACCATTAGGAAATATTATAGTAGAATAATAACTCTGGCATAATTTTCATTAAAGCAGTAATACACCAATTAGTAATTAGGTTATTACTACACCGAAATATTAAAAACCGTTCAAAACTGTTTTACATACATCTAACTTTCCCCACATAAAGTGATTTACCATAGTAAGCTTTAAACTTCCAAAAAAAAAAAAAAAAAACTATTACAAACTTAAGAATTTCGGTAAAACTATGCCGTGAAAAACAAAATACTGCTATAAAAAAAAAAAAAAAAAATACCAATCATGAGTTAGTTCTGGATATGATCTTAACACTGAACATCTGTGATACGACCATTGATACAAAAAAACCCTGTCACGATTGAGTTATATTAACAATTGCAAGCAAAATGCGAAAGCGAAAAACAACAACAAAAAAACTAAAGCACTAAATACCATTTGTCACAAGCGGAAGTATAAATAAAAATAGCAAAACTGACTGTCTTGGCTGGCAACGGATGATGAAACACATTAAAATGACTAAATACACAGGCACACAGCTTCTGGAACAATAGTGGAGAAGCTGTGCTCTATTTGAGGATCACCTATTAGACTAGCAAATAAAGCTGGCATAATGCCTGCATACATCTCCTCCAGCAGACAGACTGATACATCGTTACAGAAACACCGGCGGTGCTACAAAGTATCAATCTGTCCCAACCGGACTGGATACATTGTATAAACCGCCATCAGAGTTCCATTTTGGCACGTTCCACCATCCTTCGACAATGAAATGGATTCATTCGGATAGAATATGCTGAACAGCGCATTCTGAGCTCTAGAAGGCCCACATGAATAACATAACAGGGCTACACGCCTGCAATGGGCACAAAAGGCAAGAGAATAGGCATTAAAAAAATCCCGCCGTGTCCTAACTGTACACCAAGCAAGCCCCAGCTGCTCTGCTCTTTCATAATTTCACCGTAAACACGTTGCGCAGACGCCGGCTGATTGCGAGCGAATGAATATTCAAAGCTTTATATGTGGGATTGGCTCAGGGCACAATACAGCAGCAACACAAAGCCGCTGGAGTAGCATTAGCCGCTTAGCATGCACACAGCAGCCTTTAGTTATGATTAACTGTAAAATTCGAACAACCTCTGACCGGGGACAGAGCAAAACCCCGCGAGCTGTCGCCGATTATGACTAATAAAATATGCAAAGCGGCGATTTCTCGGCGGCTGTATGAATATGTAACGCGGCGGCTCTAATCACACAAAGGAGGCATTTTTCCTTTAATTTGCCGTCGCACTGCATCGCCAGTTTCACCGTCGCACAGACAGAGAATTATTCCCCGATACGTTTATTTAAAGGGTGCATATGATTGCGACATCGGGTTTGAGTATTTTGTTGACGCTTTCCCTACCGCGCTTTTCTGGCTTGAGAGAAAGAGTGTTTGAATATGAATATGAATATGTAAAATGCAGTAATGATTACCTGGTCCTGAACTCTCATCTTGACTCGCTGCTCCTCCGTCCGCCATTTTGAATATTTAAACCCAAAACCTCAAAACACAATACAGAGGCTCACCGATGCACTCACTCACAGCATCAGCATGGCAGATCTGAGAGTTCCCATCAGCGCGTCTCAACTCACCCAGAACCACCCCCGAAGGCCAAGACGACGTTGATCGTTAACCATTGTCACAATATCAACTTTTAAATACACTTTAGACACATGCAGACCTTGCATGAGTTATCGGTGCAAAAGGCAATGGAGGAAATTGAGAAAAGCTTTGTTTTATGAACAATTGCGATTAATGGACTATGGATTAAAGACAGAAATGTGGCGTATAACATATTTGTTACATGGAAATGTACTGAAATTAAAAACAACAAACAAAGAAAGGAATGGGTGGTTTGCTTTATTACCACACACATTTCTGCAGGCAAAGTATATGTAAAAATATGTTTAAAGCGTCCCTTTTCCAAATTCATTTAAAACTGTATTATTCAACTACTTTAAATATAACTGTATAATATTCTGAAAGACCAAAATACCATCACTTCTTCTTTATATAGGTCACATATAACTGTAAAAGAAAAAAAAACAATAGACGAAAAACAGTAAAAAAAAAAAAACAGTTTTATACATGCAGGGTTTTATTAATTAATTAATTAATTTAACAAAAATAGGGTATCTATTCAGATATTTCTGGCAATGTTAGACATCTTAATTCTGTTATTAACTATGATCATTTTCAACCATATTCTGTACTGAAATCTGACATAAACTATCCAAAAACAATAAAAGGGCTTAACTGAAATAGCCTATATGGAAAGAGTGAGAGCAAGTCTGTTAACTAGCACAGCTGAGCAGTAAATAGAAACTGAGCATGGTGTCTGGTAAAGATGAGAATGTCTTCACCAAATGGAAAAATGACCTGTTCACAAAGTGCCAGTAATTGTAATTATTATGTCTCCTGCACTACCCTCTGCTGGTTTTGTTTGGCAATGCACCACAGCTGGAATAAACATCCAGTTTGACCAACATTTAAATAGGTTATTTAAAAGAAGGTCATAACAAAAATCTTTTTAAATATTACTTAAAAAAACATATAGAATGCCATGTGTATGCTTTATCGGGTTATATTGTAAATATGTCATCCTGAATAAAATGCAGGGAGGTTCAAAACTGTAACATTTAATATGTCTCTTACTGTTAGCTATGTAAACATCACCTTCACCTTTCATGTCAGTTCATTTTTCCGGCAATGACTCCTAATCTGTGTTAATATCGCATCTGCCATTTTGTTACAACCTAACTTGTAAAACTTTGAGGAAGAGGATAAGAGTCCAAAGTGCAATAAAGGTGTGGTAGACACAGGTGCAGAAGCAAAACGGTTTCGGTGAGCACACAGGAAGCCAAGAGATAAGGATATATTAAAAAATCTATATGAAAACCTACCTGAGAACCATTATCTATTGCTGTTGGATTGGAAAACGACAAAATGACCAACTGGAAGCTGATTATTTGCAGCCTATGTTTAATTACAGGTGAGGTGATCGGTTTCCTGACATTAACATTGAGTTAAGCAGTCACGATCAAATCACTGACATTGTGTTAAATTAGCTTGTGTCACAGAAGTGATTTATTCTCCTTTTGTTTGCTCTATATGTCATATTTATGTGTAAGATGTGTTTTCAAGTATTAATGTTCTTTGCTTCATTCATTAATTTATAGACAAAATACTACTATTAATATTTATCAGAATGTGTAATAATATAACCGCATCGAGTTTACTCATGAAGTAAAGCTATGATTTGTTATACTGTAAGTGGAAACATTTTCAAATGTAGAAAGGATTTTTACTACATAGTGTCACATCATGCCATTTTATCTGTCCTTTTTTATCTTAAAATCCTTTTTTAATTCTCTGTAATGTTTTGTAACACTTTTGTGAAATATTCTTAAATCCTGCATTTAAAAAAACATTTTGAAATTGATAGTCATGAAGTTCTCTGTCTTTGCCTCATAGTGATGCCAGCTAGTTTTGGACTGGAAGTGACGATGAGTAAAAGCATCATAGAGGTTGCCAGGGGTGATGATGTCATCCTTACATGTAATTTTAAACCTAAAAATCAAGAATATGATCTAGTCGTTATTACATGGATTGGTGATGCTGATGAGACATCTGGGGAGAAGGTAAACCAGAAAACCTTTAACTGTCTAACTGATTTGTGTGAAAACTGTGTAATATTGAATAAACATCACAATGAAGCCATTAAATAGTTTTTTGTTTTGGCCTCATAGGTCATTTTCGGTAGTTATTACTCCTATGGTAAAGTAGACATTGGACCAGACTATCAAGGCAAAGCCGTGATAGAAACTGACCTTGCTGCAAAAACATCAAAATTGACACTAAAACAAGTCACTCTAAAAGAAAGCAGAACAATTCGATGTTTTGTCCAGATTCCTGGAGACCTTGAAGGCAAAACATCTGACACTACTTTTCTTTTGGTTCAGGGTAAGATCTTTGGCACTTTGTCTCAAAAGAAAAGTCCATATATCTTTACATGGTGAGAAGAATCCTTCTCAGATGCTGAATGAATATCTACATTGTTTTTTACAGTTGCACCATCACAACCTGTTTGTAAGGTAGTAGGCACAGCAGAATTCGGACACAATATTAGCCTAACCTGTGTCTCTGAGGAGGGCTCCCCCACACCAACATACAAATGGGAGAGATATGATGTTAAAAATGTCCCTCAATCATTTCCCCTGAAAACCACTGAAAGTAAGTTCTGTCCTTCAGTGGACTAAAGTACATATGTTGTCACTCTATGCTATAGTTTACCCATTATTTTATGCAACAGAGGATGGAGTTCTGTCTCTGGTCAATGTGTCCATGGAGACGTCAGGTTACTATATTTGCCTTTCAAGCAATAAGGTCGGATCATCCAAATGTAACATGACATTGTCTGTAACGCTGTGTGAGTATTGCCACATTTGCCCGCTTTCTTTTTATGCTAATAATAATAATCTTACTTTAAAAAACTGTATTATATATTTGGTGAGGTTCAGTAGTGGAGCTTTATGCTTACCATTTGCGTTTAGGCTACTGGTATTTTGATATGTCCAAGTATCTTAACAGCAGTAAAATGTTTAATGTGTGAAACATTGTCCTCTGAAGACCCTTGGCTGATTTTGATTACCATGTCTTTCTGTTTTTCCAGCCTCTATGAATCTTGCTACAATAGGTATTATGGGTGGTTGTATTGCTGGAGCTGCAGTGCTCATAATAGTCATCATCTGCTGCTGCCGCAAACGGAAACAAAAGAAACCAAAAGACTATGAAATGGAGTAAAAAAGCTAAAAACGTCTGTTAGCTAAAGTATACATTTTTGTACATTACATGGCTGGAATTGATGTTACACACCTGCTTTTCATAGTCTAATGAAAGGTGATTCGACCGAGCCTACTTAAACTTTCATCTATTTTTCAACAAATAAAGTGTTGTTTAGGAAAACAGCAAATACATAAAATACATAATATACACACAATGATGCTTTCCGTTTACACTTAAAGTCACCTTTAAGTTTTTTCTTTACGTTTAACGCGATATATTGCTTTATATTTGTCTGACAGACGCATCCACTTTTAAAAATCGGGGACTGTTTCAGTGACTGTTATATAAAGTAGTTTCTCATACTTCTTTGACATCCGTTTTATCAAATACAAAAACGCACTCGGTTTTTATTTTCAGTTCAGCAACAACCGCTAAGCATCTTTGAATACGTAAGTTTTAGCAGTTAATATTCGTGGTTGGCTCTCCCTTTAAAAAAGTGGTACAGTCCGCTCGTTCTGACCAGCGCAGCAGACAGAGATGATCTTCAGCGAATAACAGTCCCGGAGAAGATGGACTACATACCTGTAAACTAGACCGTACCAAACTGGATCATGGTTTTGTTACACGGATTCTGGATTCTATTAATGCTATTTTCACGTGAGTTAATCTGTTTTGTATTTGACCGCGATATAGAAATACAGAAAACTGGGACACATAAGTATCAACAGGTTGAGAGCTTAGAAAACCTTGAGCCCGGCTTTATTTTTAGACTGATCACGGGTCCTTGTGACGGTTTTTACTATAAACCATTTCCATGTACACCTGACAATGCATTTTCAATTTACAAATTGCATTTATTTTCTTTTTATGAAATCAAATACAACCTTCTTTTTTACACTTTTTATTGTTAAATGTTTCTGTTACATTCAAACGTGCAAGCTTAACAAGTTAACTTAAACTAAAATAACTCAAATAAACTACTTAAACAATAAAATAAAAAATATATATATTACTCTTAATGTAAACTCTAAATCAATATGCATCTCTGTTCAACATAATTTAATCTTTATTATTGATTTTTATAAAATGTCTGCATGTGTGCAATGTATTAAAGGGATTTCACAACGCAAGATTTTTCTAGCCTTTTTTCAATTATATGGCATAGGCAAATATTTGAAACTATTTATCATCCCAAAGTTGTTATTGTGGGAGAGAATTGTGGGAAGTGCGGCTGGAATGCGTGTCAGGGAGTGCAGCTGCATTGTATCAGTTCTTGAAGGGTGGATGCAAGAGAGACAATACGATATATGATGACTTTTTAAAGAGTATGTCAGTGACCAACTTTGTGAAATAAAACTACACTCTATAAAAAGCCTCTTAGAAGAGAGAATGTGCATACATTTTTAGGTAACGGTTTATGAGCTGCTAAAGAGCTGAATACTATTTTATGATAGTATGTAATATGCCTCCCTGTTATAGTTTGATTAGCATCAGCAATGTATTAACACATATAATCAAGTAAAGTTGTCTGCTATAGTAACGGCTTGGTTTAAATCTCTTTAACCTAATTGGGTGTTCATGGATGACTGAGTCAATGAGTGTGTCTTATTGGTGGGACCTCAACATCCCCCTCCTGCACTGAGTTTTAGTGGGTGGGGGTTCACCATAATGGCAAACAATGAGTCAAACAGGCAACAGAGAGGACAAAAGGAGGACCCCTGAACAGAGCATTAATGAACGTATTCCAGAATTCTCGCCTACATTCTCCTCCGCAACACATTCTAAAGTACAGTTGGAAAATGCTCAGGAAGTTGCTCCATTTCCTCTAGGTCAACAATAAATGAGTGAAGATCTCATCCAGACATCTGTGGTGACTGGCTGTTGTATATATTTTTATGCAGTGTGCTCCACCCTTTGACAGGAATTACAGTATCTCTGTGTTTGTGGGAGAGACCTCCTCCCTTCTTGTACTCAACTTGATCTTTTGTAAGAGTTTTCTCAGAATATTTCAGTTTCACCACCCCACCCCGATCAGAGCCGGTGACGTCTCTCCAAAAAATGACAGCCCCCACCTCTCTGCGCCCCCTGCATAGCATGGAATTTCACTTTCTTTACTCACACTTCTTTCTTTCTTAGTCTCTTCATCCTCTCAGGCGCTTCTCTGATTTTGTCCAGCGTTCTGTTTCATAATCTCCCACACACGGCTGGACAAACACACTCTTTCATGCGTGAAACACACACATTCAAATGCTGACTGACTGGATCCAGATGTTTTTAGGCATTTGTTTTCAGGTCATCTCACCTTGTAATCTCTAGCTGATAAAGTGAATTCCCATTGGAATGGTGTGACTAATCATTCATTTTTTGATCCACTGGTTGGTTAGGCCTAGACAGAGAAAGGGCTTTTGGTAATTTGCACATGCCTGTCACACTATGAAGCATAACATTAAACTCAAACACCATAATACTAATCATGAACAGGTCAGTAGTCATTACAGTTGCTGCTGACAGCTGTATCTTGGAATTTGCATTAGTCTCTTTGCTCATGGGTGTGTTTACTGTATCCAACTATTTAAATGCAAAGAGTTTTGACACAAATTGCTGAAAAAATATTTAATAAAAAAACATTTTTGTAACTAATTCTATTGACCAATTCTAAGTTAATAATTTTAATGAGTGAATAAAGTTTGACACAAACTGTAGTGTTACCTTTAGTTCTGTTACCCAAGTTTCGACACTTTATTTAAATCTCTCAAACTTTTGTAGAATTATATGTTGTCCTAATTCTAACTGTCCTAACGGTTCTAAGCAATCGTGAATTTGCATTACAAATTTAGCTTTTGCAAACTCTGCATGTCTCAGCGTCTCGTCTGGTGCTCTACATAAGAACACTACATAACTTTAACAGATTTGAAAAAACTTTAGCGACTACACACTTGCCAGCCTTATAGATTGTTACAGAGATAAACTAGTCGTCATACTCTAAACGACTGAGAATCAGACTTTTCAAACACAACAACAAAATCATTCAAACACGTACCTCTGTACTACATGCATGACAGATGAAAACAATGCATTTGATAGCTAATGAATTAAAGCAATTGCTTATTTGCAGACTAGCTCTGACTTTCATCAACTAGTGTCGACCTGTATAGAGTATTCCAGCCTTAAGTGTAATTGTGTTGCTGTCATTCAGTTTTTTTCTCACTAAATGTCTTTCTCTCTTTTTGGCACAGTGCATAGCTGTAATGGTGTACAGGTGATTGTGAAAGATGGGAAGAAGTTTGCTATGCTGTTCTCCTCCATCGTTCTTCCGTGTCATTACACCACACACTCCTCTCAAACCGCCGTGGTGCAGTGGTGGTACAAGTCCTACTGTACAGACCGTACACGGGATTCCTTCACATTTCCTGAGTCCCTGGGAGTGCATGCGTCTGATCTGGGAGCCTCGTCTCATCTGGACTGCTCTGACAACAGCCGCACTGTCCGCGTCGTTGCCTCGGCGCAAGGGTCTTCCATTACCTTAGCAGAGCACTACAAAGGAAGAGACATCTCCATCATTAACAGTAATGAGTTTATGTTGTCTTATAAGTGTATGGATTTTTCAGAGATTTAGCTTGATTGGAGGTGAAGTTGAATCAAATATAAGGCAGAAAACTGAATTTGATCATAACATTATAAACATTTAATGTGTTTATGGATTAATATATTGGAAAGAATGACAACAGCTGGAAAGTGAAATTTTAACTACAGGAGATTTATTAACTTGGCAATTCAACAGATTAGTCTCAAACACAAAATTGTAAAAAGGTTTCAATTTAATTAAATAAAAATTTATGAAGCCACACTATTGTCCACAATATAAACTAAATATGGATCTAATCTAATTTACACAGTAATATTTACTGTTATTGGACAGAATAACTTGAGAAAAGTGGGAATAAAAAGAAGAAAAAAATAAATAAAAAAAGCCATATACTGTAGATATTTTGACACATGCGATCACAAAATATAATATATTTCAATTATATATGGTTACTCTGCTAATGCACCTGAACTTGAGGGTGGCCAATTCATATAAGCTTAAACAATGGGATGCAGTTGGCTTAAAATCATTGCATAAGATGTTTGCAAATTTTATATAGCAAATATTTTAAATATTTTAACACTGACATTCATAAAATGACATTTAACCCTGGCTTAATACTTCTTGAGGCCACTGTGTAATTTTAAATTATGTTATTAAATTTGGAGCCTGCTCTACTTTCAAGTCTGCAATCTTGTGAGTAACCCATCTCCCCCTTAGGAAACCCAACCGATTGTGCTGTGTTTTCCTGTTCCTTAAATAGGGCTGCTTTTTCTAGGTCGCACAATGGTCAGGGGGCTGGACCTCATAAAGGTTTCACAAAACACCCCCATGGCTTTCCTTATCAAACACAAACACCCTCCCCTCTGACTTTTGCATCAAAGCTCTTATTCCTCCAGTCACCTCTCCAACAAAGGCTACGACTGTTCTGACTAAATAGCACAGAAAGATAAAAAAGCATGAGTGATGTGTTAGGTGCTAAGAGTAAACCGTGCAACGGACAACTTAATACGTTTTTATGTTACTGTGCAAACCAGAAAAACACAAATATTAAAATCAAATATTTACTCCACCAATAGTAATCTGCGCTCATGTCTGATTCGACAGATTATTGGTCAGAGCGCCTGTCAATCAAACTCAAAGCGAACGGTCAGTGTAACAGCTTGGGAAAAAAATATTTTCTGGCTTTTTCAGAAGCAGATCTGCGCATCGGACAGCTGCAGTGGGGTGACACCGGTGTGTATTTCTGTAAGGTGATCATTTCCGATGATCTGGAAGGGAAAAATGAAGGCCAGGTGGAGCTACTGGTGCAGGGTGAGTCAAATGCATGAGTTTTCAAAAACTGAATCATAAAAGCCTGTTGTTGTCTGTATAGCATGGTTTTTAAAAATGGGTGAAAAAGTGCCAATGAATGCTGTGCTTTAGGGACTCAATATTTGTTATTATTTACATAGTTGGCAAAATGTTTACTTTTGTGTGCGCGTGCTTGGTTATTGTGTCTAAATGATTGTCAATGCCAATCCCTGTCTGAATTCCTGAGTGCACTTACAAGCGCTGCCATGACGACAACCAAACGGCGCATGCCTCTTGACAGGGCTCAGATCCTTAATAAGAGACGCTATTGTTCATTTGAGTCCCGGACAGATCAGGAAAACCTCACATATTTTGCAAGTCCTGGGCAGGAACACTGTGGAGAGAAACAATTTGTTGTTGTGCTGTGGGACTGAACCTAACAGCATAAGTTACTTCTCTGTCAGCTGAACAAAGCAAAGTCAGACGCCTCATGCCAGACAAAGAGTAAATAACTGACTGTTATCGACGTGAGCAATATAAGCCACTTCTTAAGCCGTTTCCATGGGAACAAAGGGGGTTCCAGGGGCCAGGGGACGCCAGAGCCTACAGATCAGTTTGTGCGGTGAAGAGAAAAACCCATGAGAGTGTCAGAGCTGATACAGGAAGATCAACGAGAGTGTAGATGCTAAGAAGTGGGGGAAAGCACTGCTGTAATCAAGATTTAATTGGTTTATGAAGTGAAGAGTGTAATCTGGAGTATTGGTGGTTAAAAGTTTGACTTTGTACCAGACACTCCCTATTTCATCAAACATGCTGTGTAGTCATGTTTTACTTGCAGTTCAAGCTCTTGATTGTTAGTGGTGGATGCCAAGGAAAGCAACACTATTATTACTCCGGATCAGGGACTGCACTGTAAAAATCAACAGTATTTAACAGCAATTTCTTACAATATTCAGAGCTCCTTAAAATTAAAGAATGCAGTATTATTGTGAAATCAAAACATCAACAATAAACTGAAGTCTTTAGAATTATTATTGGGTTATTACTTGACTTTTAAAGGAAGTGACCTCATTTTCTTAGTTAGAGGAATAGTTCACCTGAAAAAGAAAATTACCCCATAATTTACTTAGCCTCAAACCATAGGTGTATATAGCTTTCTTCTTTCAGATGAACACAGTCTTAGTTTTTTAAAAATGGATCCTGGCTCTCACAAGCTTGGTAATGCGGGTGGATAGTACCCATTAATTTTGAAGCACCATAGATCGTATATATCCATCGCAAAACTAACCTCCAGGGGTTTAACACGTCTTCTGAAACAGATCGATGGGTTTCTGTAAGCCAAAAAAAAATATTTTTCATTTTATTTTTAAAATTGTAACTCAAATCACTTACTCCCGGAAACAGCTGTATGTGCGTTCACCTGTACATTTTTATTTAGAAATAGAAGTTTCAATTCACTCTGACGATAATAAGGTGAATACCTTTTGTTTCTTTTTCATGCTTCCACTGAAACATCTGTTGTTTGGTGAGTTGGTAACCAACAAAATGTGTACAGCTACACTGTAATTACTACACTGATATGAACACGTTTGCTTTAAGCTTTATGTGACTTATCTCCCTCAGCGGAAAACAGTGGAAAATGACTTTTAAATCATTTTATTTTAGTCTGCATAATAGTGTTTCAAAGACAACCCAGTCTCACAGCAGTTTGTGACTGAATCATGAAATGTTATTTAATCTGTTTATTCGTGGCAGGGACACGTTTATTTTGTTACTTTCGTAAGTCCAGCACGTTTTGTAGACTAAGATTCCATTGGATGCATCTTAGTTAAAAAAACGTGCTGGACTTAAGAAAATAACGAAATGAACGTGTTCCTGCCACGAATAAATACAGTGAGACTGGGTAGTACAAAACTCAAACAGTTGCAGTGAATTATATGTGGAAAAGGCACTTAAAGTGATTGTTCACCCAAAAATTCTGTCATTCAGAAAAGACACACACATTAATTTTTGATTTTTTTTTGTCTTTACACAAAAGCCATTGGGGTTCAGTGTTGTTTTGGACCCCTTTAACTATTTAATGGATAAAACGGTTCTTCAAAATATCCTATTTTGTGTTCTGCAGAAAAAAACAACCATATAACAAAAATGAAATATACTGTCATCACCCTCGTGTCGTTCTAACCCCATAAGACCTTCATTCATCTTTGGAACACAAGTCGAGATATTTTGGATGAAATCTGAGAGCTTTCTGACCCTGTATAGACAGTGACGCTACAATAACGTTCAAGGCCCAAAAAGTTACATTATAAAAAACAATATAACTACTGATGGAGGACCCATGTTCTGACAACCCAGATGATGCGCCTTGTTTACAAGCAGAATAAAGAAAGTCATTATTCTTGTTGTCTTTGCACATAAAAAGTGTTCTTGTAGCTTCGTAACATAAACGTTAAACCGCTGATGTCACATGGATTATTTTGTCAATATTCTTTCAATATTTCTTTGAACAAGGTAGTTCTTTTTCTATCTATGCCCTCTCAGAAAGCTCTCAGATTTGTGTTCTGAAGATGAACAAAAGTCTTCCGGGTTCAGAACGACATGAGGGATTAATTCATTTTCATTGTTAGGTGAGCTCTCCCTTTAAGTCTGATAAAGACTTGCTGTCTATGCTACATAGCTTGCCTTCCCAATATCTGTGCCTGTCTCACTCTTCACAGCTTCGTGAGGTCCCCTTTACTCTCAGGTTACGGTTCGTTTAATGACTGTAACAGAGGAGTTGGATATTACTCCTCTTCCTGTCTGCCAGCTCAGCACTTCCTGTCACTCGGTTATAAATCTGCTCTGACAGTGGGCATTTATGTTTATGGCACACTTTCATTCATTTTAAAGACTTGTGGCATTTTGTGAAGACCTGTGAAATGTAAATGTGTTTAGAAAGTCACACCGAAATGAAAGTAGCGACAGATCTTTTATTCCGTTCATTTCTAAATGTCAAAATTACACATAGGCATGAAAACGTGTAGGACAACATTTCAGTTCATGCAGTTTTCTACACACTTGTTGCTTTAGGAATTGTATACAGTCAGAAAAAATGGGGTTTAGGCTACACACTGAGGCTGGTTTAAGTGGTGAGAATGCTCTTGATTTTTGGCAGCATGCCAGTCATTGACAAAGTACACACAGTGCACAATAGACAGTACATCTAAAGCCACTCCTTCATTTCTCTTTCAGAGAAGATGTAGGTTGAAAGGTAATTGGACAGTGTTTTAGGACACCTTTTAATTTTTAAACAATGCCAGCACTGTCTCCATGGTGATGATGTACCCTTGCCCCCCCTTTCGGGATGGTTAATGAGGCTGTGTGATTAATTAGTCTCCCATATTCCTCCTCTGCCTCTCGGCCGAAGCCCCCCTCTACCTCATCTCTTTCTCACTTTCTCCTTCCGCGCACATTAGTGAACCTGATCTGTGCTTGGGCCAGATATAAATACTGAACCACATCACACATCTACATTAGCATAAGCCCTGGGAACCTCAACAGATCATTGTATCATTACAGTCATTTGCTGAGCTGTAGAAAGAAATTATGTTTACACAAGAGCTCTTTTTATCTTAATAAGTTTTCATTGCTTCCAAATTATTTTGTATTTATAAATATATTAATCCAGTATAATAATAATTTTAAAATACAGCTCTGAAAAAAAAATAAGAGACCCCTGAAAATTAGTTTATAGTTAATACTAAAGCTAGTTTCTCATCCAGAGACACGTTTGACCTTTCACCCTTTTTTGGTATCTGTCAGGGACTGCATACATACACACGCACACCTGAGCATATACACTACCAATCAAATGTCTGGACACACATACATGTATTTTTGCATTCTTTAGTTTTAATATTTTGACACTGTAGTATAATAGTAAAGCCATCACAACCGTGAATGACATTTCCACTCAGGCCTATAAAACTAATTTCATGTATCACAAGAAACCAAAAAGTGTGTCCAAAGATTTTGACTGGTGCTGTAAATATAAATATATGCAGCCTTTGTTCATACTTCTACATTTGATTTACTCTCTGAACCGACAATCATGCTTAAAACCACAAATCAAGTTTTTCAAATCCGCTTTCAACTTACACTTAATTAATCCACAGCCACTAACAGAGTAACTTTTTAATAATAATAACACACAAGCATTTAAGCATTTACCCACAAACTTTGAACTTTCACCTGCTGCCCACTGCTGCTGTTTATGTCTGATCTTCTCCCTTCTCCAGGTAGGACAGGTGTGCTGGATGACATCCTGCCTGAGTTTGATTTGGAGATTATGCCAGGTACGCCTGCCATACCTCTCTCTCCCCTGTCCTTGTCAGTGGGTGCTCTCACACAGGTCATTTCCAGTTCACTTGCTATATCTCTTCTGCAATCAGCAAACTCCAAAATGCTCCAATCTGACCTGTTCCCTCTGAAAAATAAATAAATAAATAAATTAAAGGACAGATCAATGATTGATATCGCATAACATTAATGCATATTATACTGTAACTAATCGCAATTTTTTTTATAGCTATAATTACATCTATCGAAGCTTTCTCTTTTTCAAAATGCTAGCAGTGTTGCTTGCTTTTGTTTTTACGTCACTCATGTTAAAGACAGCTTCACTGTTTTCAATGGGTCACGCAGCTAGCTTGCAGCACAGTCACACTGTCACATACGCATTCACTGTGTAGGTCTTTACGCCACCAAATTATGGAACTAAGAGGTTTTCAATGATATCTGATGGCAAAAACAAGGTAAATAACAAGTAGCGCTTACATGTATTGTGTTACATTTGAAAAGTGTATTATTTTTAGGTTGGGTACAAAATTCTAATTTCGGATCTCAGTCTCGCTTCTTCCAATCCTTTTGACGACGTGCCAGTGTTTCCTGTGTTATGCAGGAAAAGAAGTCATATTTCACCCGTGTTTTCAGTCCAAAATGAACATACTAAGACATTATACCACAAAATAATAAGCAAAAAAGGGCTATTACATTGAGCTGTCTTTGCAGGCCGCTAGCAGTAACAAGCAGTGTGATCAGTGTAGTCTCATTCATCAACAAACGACTCTAATAAAGTGGTTCATTTTAGTGAATCAAAACCAGGCAGCACAATTCTCAAACGACATTAAACTGGTCTTTTTTTAAATGGAAGAGTATATACAAATACGGACGTACTATATATTTATATAAGGTAATGTGCATGTTTTTGGACACAAATTTGCATAATGACATACATGGGTATGACATAGGTATTAAAGTTTGAAGGTGATTTAGACATTTTCTGTATCCCCATAATTCAAAAGGCTGAAAAGACGTACCAAATAGTGTTTTTTGAAAATCTAAAAATGCAGATTTTCCTGGAATGGGTAGGTTTAGGTGTAGGGTTGGTATAGGGAAATAGCACATACAGTCTGTACAGTATAAAAACCATTATGCCTATGGAGAGTACCCATAAACCACAAAAACCAACATGTGTGTGTGTGTATGAATTAACTGCAAACTTTAAGTTATTTAACGTTATGCCAATGTGTAAGCAATCTGACATCACACTGGGATTAATTTAAAAAACCCAGTCCTGCTATTATGGTGTGAATTCAAAAACAAACATTTCAGCTTCTACAAATGTAATTTGGTTATGTCCTGTTCATTTCTCTTATCAACCATAAGTGCTCAGAGGCATATTATTTTGAACATTCTTGAGTTGAATAAGAGGTCTGCAATGTATACTGTTGGAATTTTAACACCACACCCAGAGGAAATTCATCATTAGGCCCTTAGAGATTCCAGATAAGAGGCTGTGCATCATTTAAGCTCTCCCCTGTGGTTGGTCACGATCAGAGACTTCATATCCTGTGGGTGAAAGATTTTTTCAGGACAGCACATCCTTCAGGATCTGCTTTTGCCACGGAAACCAAGTTTCCTGATGAGTCGTTTTTGTCTCCTTTAGAGTGGGTGTTTGTGGGAGTTGTCGTCCTTGGTAGTGTGCTCTTCCTGTTGTTGGTTGGGATCTGCTGGTGCCAGTGTTGCCCTCACTCCTGTTGTTGTTATGTACGCTGCTGCTGCTGTCCTGATACATGTTGCTGTCCAAAACACTGTGAGTACACAAACACACATACACAAATTGCCTGTATTCTCAGCCATATTCACATAATCATTCCCATTTGCCTTCAAAGTATATGAAGCAGGGAAGATGGCAAAGAGTGGCCAAACTCCTCAGATTGCCATGTATCAACCTTACTACGTTCCTGGTGTTCCTGTGGTTCCCGTGGTCCCTCCAGCCGCTTCATCCATCATTGAACCCAAGTTGACTGTAGTGGCTCCTTCAGTAGAAAACAATATAGCCAGAGGTAAGTGACAATACAAGAGCATATAAAAAATGATATAATATATGTTATATATATATATATATTAATGTCTTTACTAGACACATCTGTCTAGTAAGTGAAGTCTGTCTAGTGATTCTGCATTTGCACTGAAAAACTGCATATAACTGAAGCAAGTTTGCATCATTTAACTCAACTAATATCATCTTCAGCTGCATTGTAACTTTCATCTCAGGCTATTCAGGGTAATACATTTAAAGACTTGTGGTCAGATGACAGGAGTGTGTTTGTTGTTTTTTAGTACATGATTTATTGTAGGAAACAGAATATCAGCTGAAGTTTTAAAGATAGTTACAGTGCAGAAAGCTTGCTGGCAAGTTATGCTATCCGTGAAGATGGTGAATGGTTTCATTATGTATGTGTGTATCAACAAGTACCATTAATATTTACTGATATGTTCCTCAAACAGGAAAGCATAATCTAAAACAGGAAATAAGTTAACTGTTTGTAACCGTTAATATAAACTATATAATATAAACTATTAATATATCTGGTCTTTGTCTATCTATTTATTTTATTTTATAATTTATTTAAGAAATTTATTAAGTTACTATTTTTTTTTTTTTACATTGAACTGATCTGGATTGCGGGTGATATGTGAATAAGACAGGGTTTTGAGTAATGGCAGGCTAAGTTTAAATGAATGTGTCCCAGAATTAAAAGAATTGCCTAAATGCAGTACTTGTCTGTGCTTTTGTAAACGCTTAACTGAGTACTGTGTGAATGTTACATGCATGTGGCTTAACCGTAAATGATGTGCTGTATGTGTGGTACAGTAACATGGACACAGTAGAAACACACAGTTCATGTGTGTATGCCCACAGTGCGCAGTGGCTATCGACTCCAGGCCAGTCAGGGTCAGGATGCTATGAAGGTTGTGTACTACATAGAAAGGGACCTGGCGCAGTTCCACCCTACCAAGGGAGGCAGTCATCCATGTAAGCCTGTATGCAGTCAGCATGTTTCTGTACACTAAACTTGTCTGTATAAAAAGAAAGGCAAGCTAAGTTAGCGAAAAGCTACCAATGGTCAGCTGACACACCTGATGGCATGTCTCATTCATTTCATCATCATCAGCACCAGCAGTGTCCTATCAGAGGCCAATGATCTAAACACGACTGTCGTTCCTTTTACATTCATCTTAAAGGGATAGTAATAATATTGGTCATCATTTACCTTCATGTCGTTCCAAACTTGTATGTTTTAACTTTTGTGGAACACAAAAGATGATATCTTGAAAGGATGTTTCAATTGTTTTAGTCACAATGATGACAGATTTTTTACTTTTAGATAAACTATCCCTTTTAAATACATTTGTGATTGTGCATGTCAGACTATTCATAATATTCTAACCTAGTTCAAAATTGCAATAAAAAAATATTTTTTTATTGTTGCGTATTACAGACAATAACAACTGATTTGCTACTGCAATAACAACCACATCCAGTCTGTAATGATATCATTGTGTCAGCAGCTGGAAGCCTATCAGAACTGAGCTCTCTGCATGACGGTGACGTAGACTTTAGGCAGACCTATCGGCAGGTCCAGAGGAAGGCACTACCACCCATCAGTGACCACATGGATGAGCCACATATCCGAACCGCATCGATCGGCCGCGGGCTTCGTCCCTTACATTATCAGAGCAATCACTCTCTGGATGAGCATGACAACAGGTACAATTCAATTGTGTGTGTGTGTGTGTGCAGGACATTATGATTTAGAATGGGGGGTTTTCAAACTGGAGTCAAAGAGAAATGTTTCTCAAGCGCCATATTAGAATGATTTCTGAAATATCATGTGACACTGAAAACTGGAGTTATGATGCTGAAAATTTTGCTTTGACGTCATAAGAATCAATCATTTTAATTTTTAAATATATTACAATTACGATGGCCGAGAGAGCTCAGTGTGATGTAAATGAAAAAACACATGCAAATAGAAAAAGCATTAGCAAAGAAAATATTTTTACACGTTTTAATAGCAATTATTAGCCTAAATAAGCTGATGATATGCACAATTACTGTATATAAATTACAAATTTACAGTATATATATTAAACACACACTGTATATAATTACTTGTAATTAATTATAATTATTAGTTTCTCCATTTGTACATCTGTGGTTATACAAATGGTAATCAATGTGCCAAAAAAAACATGGTTACTACACTTTCTATGAAATAAAACCATTTTTAACTTTTGAAAGCACTGTTAGGGTCCCCATTGTGGTCTGAGCATTTGTTTGTGTTTGGTTGTGTTTTGTGTATTTACAGCATGTTTCTGTATTTGGATGTCTTGCAAGTATTTAAGTATTTAAAGTGTATATATATATATATATATATATATATACACATATGTTTATCAAAGTGTGCACTAATAATATCATGACTGTGTGCAGATGGAACTGTCGTTCTGAGCACCTGCCCCGCAAAGCATTTGATGCAAGGGGGCGCACAGGATCACTAGATGAGCTGGAAGAGTTTGCAATGTCATACGGCCCACACGGTCGTCAGAGGGGTGACTTCCGTGCACCTCAGCGAGACTTTGAAATGGGTCCAAGGACACGGGACCATCCAACATTTTACAGAGAAGGGCCACGGTATTTTCGAGGTGATGATGTCGATGACGACTGGCGACGTCGAGGCTCACCACCTTCCCTGCCAAAAAGGCGCAACACAGCCGACAGTGAGCGTTACCTAGCTCGCCAGAGGTCTTATGACGATGCCTACTTAAACACTCTGCTGGAGCGCAAGGCTAGGGGCCACGGAGAGCGGGGTGGGAGGGTTGATGAGGACAGTGACACACCTTCAAAAAGCAGTTCCAAGAAGAGCAGTGACTGTTACAACAGCAGGTCACCTAGCCATCGCCCAGAGGAGGATGATCCTTTGCCTCCGTACTCGGAGAGGGAGGCGGAGCGGTTTAGAACTGAGGAGCATGTAGGGAGGGAACGGTACAGGACAGCTGATCCTGCCATGCGGCCTTTTTCATATACACGTCCGGCCCATGGGCTGTCCCAGACTTTACAGGAGCGCAGGGAGGACAGGGACAAATCCAGGAAACTGGTGAGTTACTTATAATCATCTGCCCTGGTTTCTGTGCACTGAAGGGTGGACCAAACTGCCTTCAAGCCCAAAAATAAGAGATGGTTGGAATTCCATTGATATGAAATACAAAGTCCCAAATGATAAAGAGCAGAAATAAGTGTTCTCTCCTTGCTCAGGTCACCAGCTATGTATTATGCATTCATATATATATATAGGCAGCAAGTATTTCAGACAAAATGCTCTTCTAAGACCTGTGGCCTTTGGGTTGAAAAGGTTAAATCCAGTTTGGGCTACAGTCAATTTTTTAAAAATAAAACTTGTTGTTACAGCTTCAACATTTAAGGATCTACTAGACTGACTGGTAAAATGATCATGTTTATTTTGAAGTTACCTGTTTTTATACGTTTTATATGTTATATATACCGTTCAAAAGTTTGGGGTCAGTACAAATTAAAAATAATTAAAAATACACAAAGAAAGTATGCATTAAAATGTAATGTGACATTAAAAACATTTATAATGTTGCAAAGGATTTCTGTTTTAAATAAATGCTGTTCTTTTGAATTCTCTAATGTTAAGTATAAATATTAAGCAGCAAAACACTATAGACTTGATTAATGGTTCGCCTTTGGCATCATTGTAAGTAAATGCATTGTAAAATATATAGAAATGTAACAAATTTCCCCATATTACTGTTTTTTTTTTCTTCTTCTTCTTTAACCAAATAAATGCAGTCTTGGTGAGCATAAAATTTTACTGACCCCAAACTTTTAAGAATGAAATATAGAAATAAAAAATGTCACATTTTCTCTCAAAATTATGATTTTACATCTTACAGTGGGTCTGTTATTATTGTATCTCAAAATTTAATTTTTAAATATTTTTAACTCAGAGGATCGATTGTCTAGACTATATTTTGTTTTATACATCTTATATGTCATTTGTTTTCCACAGAGGGACTCATAGAAATCTGAATATGAAAATAGTTGAACTGTACAGTATGTTATTTTTTGAATGCTGAAGTGTAAATCATATTCTTTACAAGAATGTATTTAAATGAATGATCTTCAGGCAGGTTTTATGTGTTTTTGTTCTGTTTTCCTGGTTGTATCATAAAAGGCATCACTAACGTTACAGCACTACACCGGAGCACTAACAATGCATCTGCAAACACATCATGCTAATGGCTAATCTAATGTGTGGCTCTTGGTGTTTTTTTAACAGACCACTCATCTAAGCAGAGACTCACTAATTGTGTGACGTCATCAGACTGAGCTGACATCATACTAATAACATCATCCAGCTGAAGAGAAATGACCCAGACAATGTCAGAAAGACACATTTTTATGCACGATTAAACAGACATGAAGAGCTTGGGAACTTTTGCTGGTCAAGGGCAAGAACGTAATGTGTTTGTTTGTTTTTATAATTTTTGTACTGGTAATGTCCAAAAAAATATTTTCACCGCTGCACAAAAATGTCTTAGAAAGGACTTTAAATTGTTCAAATGATATTAAAGTGCTTTAAACATTCCTTGGTATTTTGTACATCTTCAGTACTGTAACGGGACACTGTCTCTGATATTTGAATATTTGTTGCCTTTATTTGCACTGTACTGTACATTTGTGTCAGTGTTAATCAGTTGGCTCTCTCGAGAAGCATGATTGTGCTTTTGATAATGTGCCGTTTATTTGTATTTCACCGTTTTAAAATAATGACTATGATATGAACAATTGTCTGTTTTTTTTTTCCCTGATAACCTTAGTGTATTCATGATCAAATATTATCAGTGTCAGGGCATGAACACTTGCTTCTTCTGTCTTGCTTCAACATAAGAAAACAAATACTGTAAGGCATTTTTTGAGCAATACAGAATCTTGGCCATGCAGGAAACTGGACAGGATGCAGAAAAGGAAAGGATGATTGTTTGCAGGATGAGATTACAATACCAGGAAACTGGTACAAGCCCTCACAGGTGTTTAGTGGGCCAACTTTATGCTTAGATCTGTCGCTTTCTTTCACATTGTGCCATAGTCGATAGTTTACTAGTTAAATGTATTATTTACAGCTAATAAAACTTGGTCTCCACGTCTAGTCAGGCTTGTCCAATGATTAGTTTTACATGAGTTGTAATATTTTTAGCCTTATACCCATTAACCTGCCAGTGACGTCCCCTGGTGGATAAATGTTAAAAACTACAAATGTATTTCAGCAGCAAAAGGCGCCCTCTGGTGTTTAAATGGTAATAGCTGTACAAAATATACTTCTTCATTCTATCGAATGAAGTAAACAACGCAATGCTTTCCCTTTGAGCGATGATACATATCTACAACAATAAAAACGTGATTTAAAAAAAAATCTAAAACAATAATGAATAAGTTTAAACATGACCCCTTGCTGGTGTTGCGCACCTGTTGGTGGGTGGAGTCTGTGGCATCATCGTGGAATGGGGGAGGGGAATCAGACTTCCAGAGAGCAAAGGTGTGTTTACACTGTCTCGAGAAAATTTAGATAAATGGGAAAATATCTGGATATATTGCGTCGCCTGTTTTACGTAGACATGATGGACAGCCTACATCGTCTGTATTTGTCTGAGTCGCAAATGTAGGATTTGTTTTTGCGCGTTTTGGAAAAATACAGTTAATGTAAAAAAACAACTTCCGTGTAACCGAGAAACATGAAAGAAACACTGAAGCTCGAGGTGCTTGCGCTCGTGCTCTGCGTATTTCCAACAGGTAAGTCGGGCTTTCAAAATAACTGTCAATATAACGAGGGTTTCGTTTAGTGTCATACCACATTTTTTTCGAATTGAAAACATTTCTGGTAGAGTTTAGTGGCGAGGTGAATCATCAGCAGGTGCAAACATACACCGATAATCCCGATCACGTGACTTACAAGCTTCATGCCAGCCAAAAATGTGCATACTAAAACTTGATTTAGTTTGTATGCGTAAGAGAATTTACATATTAATACAGTTTGCTGAAAATGGTCCATTGTGATTAAAAAATTTAATTAATGATTAAATAAATAAGTAATAGACTGTAAAAGTAATAAAAGCTTGTGGTCAGAAGGTGTGGTGAAGGTGTGGAACCTATATTCAGTCCGTATGTTAACTGATCCCTTTCCCTCTGTCCTCAGAGCTGTTGTCTATCCAGGTTATGGTTCCACAGACAGAGAGACACACAATGTTATTTGCTTCTGTCACTCTGAAATGTAGCTATACCACTAGTGTAAGCTCACAAGACGTCTTGGTCACATGGCGATACAAGTCCTTCTGTTTGGATCCAGTGCTGGAATATTACTCCGCTGGTGAGTGGTGTTGGTGAACTGAATATAGAAGGGTATTTTTTGTGTTTGAATAGATGACACAAATCGGACCATGTACATTTGTTTTGTTTTTTTCAGCATATCAAGCAGCTCTGGGTCTGAAGCAAGACCCAGCCAATGACTGTCAAGACAGTCAGCGCACTGTCCGGGTTGTGATTCAGAAAAGAGGCCTCAATGAAGCTACTCTGGGGACAGAATATCGAGATCGCAAGATATACATACAAAACAGTGAGTCTGGACATGCAGGAGTGATTACTGAAAATCAATGACATTTTTATAGCATACTTGCATAATACTTGCATAAAATGCTCATAAATACCAGTTTTTAGTTCACCAGTTGGAGAAAAGCCATCTTGGTCAAAACTGAGACGATGATAATGAGTGAATAATCTTCATACATACATAGTACTTTCACTTTAAATGCACTACATCCCAGCTTCAAACCATTCAGAAGTACCAGTACTTAAATACCAATTTTAAAGAAAATCTTCAGACGGACCAAGAGGCTTTTGCATCTGAGCTCTTCATATATACAATTATATAGCTGATTCCTTTCCAATGTACAATTTAATTTTTGCAAAATCCAATAACTTATTATTTTTTATTTTTTTGTGTTTGTGTGTGTGTGTGTGTGTGTGTGTATGTTTTTCACAGATGCTGACCTGGTTATCAATGAGGTGATGTGGTGGGACAACGGCATGTATTTCTGCTCTATCGATGCAGCGGGTGATGTTGTGGGAGACTCCGATAAAGAAATCCGACTCATTGTGTATCGTAAGTATCAACACACTGAAGACTTGTTCAAACCACAAAAACATAGATGCTGATGCTGGTCACGCCCCGTCTTCCTCTTAGACTGGCTGACTGTGCTGCTCATCGTTCTCGGTGGACTGCTCCTCCTCATACTGATTTGTATTTGCTGCTGCCAGTGCTGTCCTCAGAACTGCTGCTGCTATGTCCGTTGTCCCTGCTGTCCTCGCACTTGCTGCTGCCCAGAAGAAGGTATCCACGTGCATTGCCTCAGTTTCACTGTAATATCTTTTTGTGTGCATTTATCACCAGATAATTTTATATTATTTATTTTTAAACAACATTCAAAGTGTTGTACTTCTGGTAGATATCAGCTCTTTAAAAACAAAACAGATCCCACACACTAACTATGCAAAAAAGTCTCACATTTATTATAAGGAAACTTTTCTTAAAAAACATAACACCACACAATAATTCATATTTAACAACAGGTTTCTAAACCAATCACTACAAAGTTCCATTGATTAATGACAATCTGCAATAGATACATCATCAACTTCCCAAGAGAGAATGTATCATTACTAATTGTTCAGATAACAGTTCTTTAAAATAAATGTCTGCTGATTACAAAATCACATTCTGAATAACAATTAACTAGTTTGTTGATAGTATAATAATATGCTATACAATACAATACAACAAAATATACATTATAAATGTATATAGAACAAAAATGTTCATAATGAGTTATATAATATGTTATACCTTGACTTTTTAAAAGCATTTTACCAATGAAAACTAATAGTGCACTGACAGTACAATATAATGTGCTTTATAAATGTTTTGTATTATTAAGTATTATTTCAAATATTCACTTTCATTTAAAAAAAAAAAAAAAAAAAAAAAAAAAAAATATATATATATATATATATATATAAAAATATAATTTTTTGTCTTCTTATACCAGGTAACTTTCTTCACAGTCCATCCTAAAAAATTATTTAAAAATAAAAAATTTAAAATCTTTTATTTAAACAGAGTAAAATGTTTATTTGTCTATTTAGTGGTGATGCAGCACAAGATGATGCGTGACGCTCAAAAAGGAATGGTACCGTGGCTCCATGGCCAGCCCATCTACGCCCCCATTGCCTCCAAGGCATCTTCTCAAGCAAACCCTTTATTATATTCAGGTCAGTATAACTTCCTCTAGTAATCTGATTCTTCACATTAGTACTGACTTGACACTCGTGATTTGTCCTCCACAGGATCTTTTTCTGAACCTTCATCCAAACACAACCTTCCCATGGCCCCAATGGTCGTTCCTTCTTCTCAACCTGTCCTGCCATTCATACCTCCCCACGGATACCATGTCAATGGCAGCATAAATGGAAGTGTACATGGTAATAACCAAGTGTTAGATTTCCTGGAGAACCAAGTAAGAGGGATGGATATGGCTGCCCCAATGCCTCAACATCACTACACAGCAGTTCCATTACAAAACTTTCCTCATCAATATGTGGCCCCACAACCACAATATGCAACTCCACCACCTCAAGCCATACCCCAAGCTCTGCCTTTTTCAGCCAGGCCGCCTAGCATGCTCTCAGCCCTGGACGAGATGGGTGTCCAAGGTGTGGAGCGCAGGGTCATCCAACTGCCCCCCATCATGGGCCGAGCGAAACAGAGCTCTCGGAGGACCAATGATGGTGGGAGACACCGGCTATCTAATCATTCCAGCAGTAGCTCAAACCGCAATGGTCATCATCGAGATGATTCCTGGAGGGAGCCCTCATCTTCACGGAGAGGGACTCAGATGCAGCGCAGCTACAGTGATGAGTCGGACTGGAATGATAGGTGTGGAGATCGAAGTTTATCAGGACGCAGGGGAGTTTCGGCTTCAGATAGGTCTCGTCCACGTGTTCGCAGTAAAGCAGAGCTTCTGGAGGAGCTGGAGCGTGCAACGAACCGCGGCGACAGGAACAATTCATCTGCACATAGAGGCTCCTGGAGTTCAGACGAGGAGGATAGTTATAGAAAGGGGAAGAGATCTCAAGGGAGATCGTCTGAGAAACCACCAGATTATTCTACCATTGAGATTTTGCCTGGCCACAGCAGGAAGAGTGACCGCTTCTCGGTAAGAATGTACATTTATAATTTGTTCATCACTAAGAGGCTTAATTGTTATTGTATACTGTGGTCCCAAAAAGGACACATTTATACAGAGTTGTTCCAAACCTGTATGCTTTTCTTTAATCTGATAATAAAAAAATAGTTTGACTTTTATTGCATGAACCAAAACATATTCTTCAAAACCTCATGTTTTATCTTCCATAGAAAAAAGTCATACAGGGTTGGAAAGAAATTATGGTTATTAAATAACAGACGTTTATTTATGTGTCTAAAACTATGCCTTGGGTTTGCTGAAATGCAGATTTGAACACAGCATTTGTATAATTTTTAAGTCACTTTTACTAAGCGTCTTCTATAAAAAATTAATATGAGTAGATGTAAATTATTGGTATGATCTCATCATACTTTTTTTCTTACAGGATAAAAGCTCTCGCAGTGGCAAAAGTGTTGTGATCTGAGTCCTTGGTTTGTCCTTCATTTCTAACCTAATCTTTCATTACTCACCACCTACAAGTGAATGTTATCTGGACTATTGTCACTGGGAGGAATTGTGTACCTCAGCACAATAATTAAGCAGTGACCGCGGATGGCCTGCAGTAGACCCCTGGAAGACAGTACATGCACTGTATAATATCTTTCTTTAAACTTTATTTTGTGTTTTAAACAGCTTTTAGATGTTTATACTGCCAGTGCAACGTTTCACTGTTTTCACTGTACTTTAATAATTAACCACAGCAAGGTTTTTGATATTTGATCAGTACAATTTACAGATGGCACTAGCATTGATGGCACTTCAGATGAAGGTTGTACATAAAAGAGCCTCTTTGGTTAATCTGGGTTCTGTGTTTACTTTTAGTCTTTGTCTGGAGCAGTTTTAATGTTGATTAAGCTATTTTCCTCATCTTGTCACTGTGTTGTTATCCATATACAAGTATTGGGATGATTTAGATTTAGATTTTAGTATGTAGGAGTACATATGTATTGTTATTAGCTGCATTGCAGAAGTAGAGCAGTACCATTCTTCAACTCAAAATCAGAAGCTTGATGAACGGTACCATTTCTTGAAACAAATAAAAAAACATTTGTGTTTCTCATGTGCTGAGAATTTATGTATACAACTCCTGCAATAAAGTGACTTTGTACAGTTTTTATAGACTACATTTCCCTTCATGTTTCATGATTTAATGCAGAAATAATAATAAAAAACGGTTAATTATTATAATTAAACAATTTCGCATTTGTACATGATTGATCAAAACTATATTAAAAAATATATTTGTGCGAAGTGAAATGGTTCGAAATAACAAAAAGACTGGGAAGCGCCAGACAGGCCTACAAAATCTACCGTCTGTTTGAAACCTCCGTCATTCGCATCGCCTCATTCTATTGGCCACTCCTGCCCAAAAGGGGCGGGCCCAAGGCGAGAGCGTTGGGAAGCGAAAGCGTCAATGTCATACAAACCTGGATCGTTTGTATCAGTCGATTACAACATCATCTACAGATAACGCGAGGCAGCGGAGACAGGCAGCAGCGGGTCAGCGTGTGGATTAAACCTAGTGAAGCAGAAGCTGCTGTTGGGACTGGCTCTCAGGTATTTACGCGACTTCGGGTGTAAACAAATGACTCATTATAGAACAATGACCATGCCAAACCTCTCCGTGTTGTCCATGTGGCCTGAAACACATAGCCTATAATTGTTAAAAATTTAAAAAAAGATGCTTAGCGAATACACATCACAATATAATACATAATGCATTTGCGTTGTTTCTTTATGTTCTAAAGGCCTTGTTTACAAATGGGGAGGGCGAACTTGCAAATGCTGTTATTAGTCATTTTTCTTTGTTGCACCATGCTCTTTATAATAAAACAGTCATCATTATAACCACAATTTATGCAACAGTTTTACTGTAAAATCATGTTAGAAATCCCTGTATAAGTTGGTACAGTAGCTGGACAAGTTGAAAAACAGCTTGACCATCTGATTTGTGGTCTAGAAACCAGTCGCCAAACTATTATAAGCTGGTATTTTTGGCAAACCATAGTTACCAGGATAGTGAGCTTTCCAAAAGAATCCTCTCTGACGCTGAATGTTCCTATTTTGCAGGAATCATGAACTCTCTCTCTGGTAAGAGTGTGCTGGCACTGTGCAGGGTCTTCTCCAACCCCCTGTCGCTCCCTCCAGCTATTGTAGGGGCAGTGAGGGTCTGTCACTCTGGCGTGAACTCCAAGGGCACGGTGTTCACCAAAAAACGAGGCTATGATATCACCAGGAACCCCCACTTAAACAAAGTAAGTGGTTTAAACTCAGTGCACTTGTAATCTACGTGACTAAGCGGCTGTTACATTGTCAGCAACCAGTGCTTTGATGTGGTTTTTATAACATTTAGTAATGCCAAAGTCCCCGCAGATAAGAAAGTATGAAAGTGGCATTGTGAGATCTTTAATCAAAAAGCAACGTCTTCAAAGACTTTGGACCCTACCGGGCATTAAGAGGAGATGGTCTGAATGTGCTTAGACTTTTAAAAAAATCAATGCAGAGTTGCAGGATATGACTCAGGAGTTTTGCAAAACACTTTTTGCTGGGTCATTAAAAATGTGTCCATTTATTTGATACTTTGCAAACTGTATCCTGTTTGCAAAGACGTTCAGGCCAAGATGAGGAATGGATATGATTGAGACGTGTAGAAACTTAAAGCCATGACTGATGGAAACTGTTAGACGTAAACAGTGAGCGGAGAATCCAACAGGGGAGGGTGTTCATGCCTACTTCCTATTGGTCGGAAATAAATAGATCCAACATGTGATGCATCTACCCTAAGCTGGAATGTTGCCCGCTGCAGACCCAGTCGCGGGGTGGTAATTTGTATTTAAACCAGACTGTAGGAGGAGTGTATATTTATCTTTTTTATTCACAGCTGTTAATGAAGTTATGGTGCTGTGTTAACAGGGCATGGCGTTCACTTTGGAGGAGAGGTTACAGCTGGGTATCCATGGCCTGCTGCCTCCCTGTTTCCTCTCTCAGGATGTCCAAGTGCTTCGTGTCATGAAGAGCTACGAGACACGCAGTAACCCTCTCGACAAGTAACCAAACCTCTGAAACGTTCTGTACAAACAGAAGCACAGTGACAATACTTTTCTTGGTCCATCTCCTCTTTATACTAAAACAAAATCATTCCGACCCTGCAGATACATATTGCTGATGACACTACAGGACAGAAATGAGAAGCTTTTCTATCGTGTGCTAACCTCTGACATTGAAGAATTCATGCCTATCGTATACACTCCCACTGTGGGCCTGGCCTGCCAACAATATGGCCTTGCTTTCAGAAGACCAAGGTGAGTTTTACACACACTGTGGAACGACTTGTTTAGCCAGACCTATTCTGAATTCATAAACACTTAGACTAGTGCAACCAGTTTTTCTTAGCTGTATTGGTAAACATATTGTAAGGCCCATATGATTTGGACTGTTTTGTTTCTTTTAGAGGGTTATTTATCACTATCCATGACAAGGGCCATATTGCCACCATGCTGAATTCATGGCCGGAGGAGGACATTAAGGTGTGTTTTATAGTGATAAGGTGTCATTTGGTGCCAGTAGGTGGTTATTTCATTGAATGTTTATTAATAGGCCATAGTGGTGACAGATGGAGAACGAATCCTGGGATTAGGAGACCTGGGCGGCTATGGAATGGGTATCCCAGTGGGCAAACTAGCTCTGTATACAGCATGTGGAGGAGTCCCACCTCAGCAGTGCCTGCCTGTACTGCTGGATGTGGGCACTGATAATCAGGTACCATGTTTTGAGTCTGTTATGTTTATTATTTTTAGTTTTTAAATGTTTTTGGAAGAAGCCTCTTATGCTCTCCAAGGCTGCATTTATTTGATCAAAAATGCAGTAATATTTTGAAATATTGTTACACTTTATAACAATATATATATTTATTTTCAGAATTATATAAGCGTCTTTACTGCCACTTTTGATCCATTTAATATGTCTGTGCTAAATAAAGGTATTGGCCCCAAACTTTTGAATCATATTGTATATACTGTACAGGTATTCCCTGTTGTTTATAGGTTTCATTGGGTTTACAAACATAACTGCCCCTTTTGTCTTTTTTTTAAACCCATTTTAATTTGTTTTTGTTCAGACCCTCCTAGATGACCCTTTGTACATTGGCTTGAAGCACAAAAGAGTGAGGGGCAAAGAATACGATGACCTCATTGATGAGTTCATGCAAGCTGTCACTGACAAGTATGTTTGAGACTAAAATACTACTACCTTTTGATTTATTTGCTACTCCTGTTGTTCAAGTCATACTTTTAAGCCAGGTCTTTTTCGTCCAGTTAATAAATCTGTCCTAAATGATCTGGTTTAGCAGATTTTATCAACTGACTGATATGGTTCGGTGGTTTTCAGGTTAACGGTTAACTGCAGGGGAAGTTTATGTCTGTGAAATACTTGCAGACTGTACAAACATTTGTTTTCGTTTTTATCTTTTTCTCAGGTATGGAATGAATTGTCTAATTCAATTTGAGGATTTTGCCAACAGCAATGCCTTTCGTATTCTCAACAAATACCGCAATCGTTATTGCACCTTTAATGATGATATCCAGGGTTAGTATGCACATTGTAATATCAAACTATAAAAATGTTAATTCTTAATAATACAGCGTTATGGTATTAGAGCCTTTAAATGGCTTGCTAATCTCTTTCCCCACCTTTTCAGGCACAGCTTCTGTTGCCGTTGCTGGGGTCCTTGCTGCTCTTAAGATTACAAAGAACAAACTCTCTGACCACAAGTTCGTATTTCAGGGAGCAGGAGAGGTAATGTTAATCCAATATAGCTTCTACTATATAAATAGCAAATAAAAGATCCGTCATGAAACACTTTTAAGCTTACTTTTCGCTATTCCAGCATTCAGATGTGCATTTTTTTTTTTTTTGTCACATGACCAGGCAGCCTTGGGCATTGCTCACTTACTGATAATGGCCATGGCCAAGGAAGGTATACCTCATGCTGAGGCTGTCAAGAGGATTTGGATGGTGGATTCTAAAGGCCTTATTGTCAAGGTAACAATCAAACCCACAGTAGATAGCCTGTATGACAAAATGCCAAAAAGACTATATTTGTCCTCCTACTCAACATCTAAATATAAAAATGTATGTAGGCTTAATGCAAAATGTCAGAAGATAAATTACAGCAATATTCTGCATTTGAACACCACCAAAAGTAAAAGCATACCGAAACATTATATTGTGTTTCATTTGGACCATTAGGGCAGAAGTAATCTGAATCATGAGAAGGAAGAATTTGCCCATGATCATCCTCACATAAAGACACTAGAGGAAGTGGTGGAAACCATTAAACCCACAGCTATCATTGGTAAGGAGGGATTGACCACTTTCTCTCTCTCTCTCTCTCTCTCTCTCTATCTATCTATCTAATATATATATATATAGTATTTTAATGTTACTTAAATAGGTACTATTATAGTACTGTGAATTAGATTTTATATTTAACTTTTCAGGTTTTACTTTAATTTGAGTAATTTCATCATGTGCGTTTGTCATTTATATTACTGTTTTTTTTATGTAAAGTGACAAAATCACAAGAATTTTTTACAAATATTTCTGTTTAGCTATATTTTTATTTAGTTTTGATAATTTTAGTACTTCAACATCAGTGTATTTCAGTTAGTTAGTTTGAAAGCAGGTATATTTTTACATTATGATATTTTTATTTTTATTTATTTTTATTTCAGCTTTTAGTTACTTAAAAAGTTTCAATTATTTTTTTATATTGTTCTCATAGTGTAGTTAACTGTAGTAGAACTGAGCAGATATTCCACCCCAGTTTCATGTATTTTTATAACTGGAATAATTCTTGTTTTTTTCATACTGTATGAATTGCAATGGCATATTGAAACCACTAGGGGGCATAACTACACATTTAGAGTTAGAGTCAGCATATTTCTATTCATTATGCTCAATGCAGCAAAATATTACTGTTTTAACTTTTTTGAGATTATAAACACCCAATTTGAAACCATCTACAGGTGTGGCTGCCATAGGTGGTGCTTTCACTGAGAAGATCATCAAGAATATGGCCACTTACAACGAACGTCCAATTATTTTTGCACTCAGCAATCCCACAAGCAAAGCGGAGTGCACAGCAGAGCAGTGTTACACACTTACTGAGGTAATACTCAATCTGATCAGAAAACTGGTGAAAGGGGTCTTTACCTAAACAATCATATGAAGCAAATTTTTCCCATCAGTTTAAAGGGCATGTGTATGTATCACAGGGAAGGGCCATATTTGCCAGCGGAAGCCCCTTTAAAAAGGTCACTTTGGCAGATGGGCGCAGCTTCTACCCTGGCCAGGGAAACAATGCTTATGTGTTCCCCGGGGTAGCATTGGGGGTCATCGCCTGTGGTGTTCGTCACATCTCAGATGACATTTTCCTTACTACAGCAGAGGTAAGCGATCCAGTGATAATAAAAGGGAATGTGCAGATTGCAAATTTATTTACTGTGCGAAAGCTCAATTTTAAGGCTTTGATTTCCCTCTAGGCGATTTCTGGCATGGTTACTGAGGAGAATCTGGCTGAGGGCAGACTGTACCCCCCTCTAAATACCATCAGAGAAGTGTCCTTCAAAATTGCTGTTAAGGTCAGTTCCTATTCTCGTATGTACGTAGTGGATGATCGCTACAAGAACAGGTCTTATTAGCCAACTCTACATTTTAACACCCATAAGAAACATGTAATGAGATCATGCTAATTTAAGTGATTTATTGATATAGAGAAGTAGGTTATAAGAGCTGTCAGGTCAGATTTGACAGGGCTGTGCAGTTAATATTTTATGATTTCACTAGTGCTAGTGTACTAAGAATCATTAGAAAAAAAATCTAAATTTGTAAAGTCACGGAATAACATGGGCAGATATTAATTCTACTCTACAATTCAGCGCCCATTGAATGAGATCATGCTTAGAGTTCTATTAGTAAAAATTATACAATAAAACACCAGCATGCAACAAAGTATAGCATTTAATGATTCAAAAGTAATTAAAGCATTTAAAGTCTCAAAGATTTTATATCATTATGTTTGTAAACTTCATGGCATACTATAAATTAAATTCCCTAAAATACTAATAAAAGCTATCACAAATAGTTTAGTTTGGACTTCAAACAGTAGCAAATCCGTCACACTGTACTCTGTTCACTCACAATGTTCCATTCTTTTCCCCAAACCCCTCCTTTTTCTTCAGATTGTGGACCATGCCTACAAACAAGGCATTGCCTCCTGGTACCCTGAACCCAAAGATAAAGAGGCCTTTGTTTTATCCCAAGTCTACAACTCTGACTACGACTCCTTCACTCTAGATTCATACAGCTGGCCCAAGGATGCCATGAAACTTCAGAACGTGTAGATTATTCATCTACAGCCCACTAAACAGGATATGCTCATATCAGTCGCATGCCTTATTTCTCCGTTCATAATCATTTAAAGATATACACTCCAGCTTCAGGACGCCCGATCCTTAAACAGTAGCTGCTCCCACTGATTTGACACAAGATGAGCTGTATCCGCCGAGGGCTGACAGCGATAAAAGTATGCAGAGTTTATGCAAGCTCAAACATCTTCAGAACAGTGGTACCATTCAAAAGGAAAATGCAGCTATGTTAAAAAAAGTAACAATCACTTTCCCAGTGAAACTGGATTACTGATCTTCTCCAGTTTATTAGTTTTAAGTTTGCATTCTGTCAGTCATTTCTTTTATGTCTAACTAGTTATCCACTCCAAATATTTAGCGTTCCTGAAAATGCAGATATCAATATAGGGAGTAACTATTTTTGTCTAGCGACCCCCACTTGGAGATAGCAGACTGCCTGGGCTGAATGTTTGTATGAAAAGGGAATTTCATTAGGTAGGTAGGTAAGTTACAGTAGTTATCCAGTTGACTGCAGTATGAATCGACTCCATTTGCAATTATTATTATTTTTTTTTTTACAAGTTGTCTATGCCAAAGTTTATCTAGTTTTAAATGGATTATTGTCATGTATCAATGAATACTGGAGACTGTTAGCTTGAGTATATATCAGTTTATTTAAGTGTCCACCTGAAAAGTAAGCTGTATATGTGTTCAGTGCAGCGTTTTTAACATTTCTCCTCAGAAAGAGGCTTTGCTTATTGGTAACGCACAACTATGGAATTATATTTTCAGATATTCAAGGAGATTTTGAAGGGACAGTGACTTTTAAATAAACAATAAAAAAAGGGTTTCATGTTTATTTATTCATTTATTTAATGAGAGTGAGCGGCTATCTTGGATATGGAGCGTCTACAGTGGTTTGCAGGATTTTATATTTTTTCACTGTTCAAAATAGGACCACAAGTGTTCAGTGAGAACTGATTTAGAATAAACTATATTTAAGAATACTTAAATATACAGAAATACAGAAATAGTTGTGCAAGGTGAATACGGATGTGTGATAAAAAGCTGTTTATATGTTAGGCACTCCAGATTAATTTAGGATACAATGTTAAGTAGTAAAAGTTATGTGCAGTCACGGAAATGTCTAGCTTCTTAAACAATCAGTTTCATTTCTTCTTTCATTCATGCTGAGTTCACTTAAAAATTAAAACTCTATTTCCTTGATGAATTGTCATCAAGTTTAACAATTTCATGACAAACGGTCTATATACTCTTAGCAAAAGGTTCAGTGAGAGGTTAGCCTCTACAAATGAGTTAATATCAAAAGTGGTGTATCCAAAATGTAACGTTTCATTTATGGCCTTATGCATATACATTACCTATTACTTTAAATATTCAGTTGATTTGTGTGTCTTATCATTATCAGTATTTGAAAAACAAAACAAAAAAACTTTTACATTTGTGTCACAATAAACTGATTTGAGCTCATTATTTTTCATTTGACTGCACAACTGAATCCGTAAATACCAAGTTCCACCAATTGATTTGGTCATGTCATAGTGGGTGGGTGATTAACTGTTTTGTTTGATAGTTTGTTGCATGATGTCGACGTTGTAATGAATCCTGTACCTGTCCTCTTAGACTCGACCTAAATTTTGAGTAAATTTAGCCTATTTATGCATACTTAACCTCTTAGACCCAGGTGCTATTTTGGGGAATTCCCCCTGCATTTTGCCTACCAAATTAAAAAGCTTCCCATACCCACATGCAGAGGTGTATA
>JAUCMU010000151.1:14097352-14115929 GCA_032275025.1 Enteromius treurensis
TTTCATTCTAGGGTCAAATTCTAGGGTTGTAAATGGACCTGTAAAACCGTTTCTGGGCATTTTCCCCCTTACCTAAGCTACATACCTTCTATGTACATATCAGAGAACAATTTAAAATATTCTCTTAATACATTCCATGGCACCTTTAAATGTTATTCAGAAAGGATGCATTTAAAAAGAGTTCACACAAAAATGACAATGTATAAACGCACAAATGTTGCAAACATCGGTTACGTATGTGATACTTTACAAAATGGCAAGATTTTCGTTATCGGGTGAACGATTTTTGTCATCCCCTTTAATTTATATGTTTGTAATGTTACAAAACATTTCCGTTTCATGCAAATGCTTGTTCGTTAAAGCATAATCTAAAATGGATTAAAGAGTCCTCAAAAGTGTATCATGGGTTCCACAAATAATTTTTAGCAGCATGTCTTTTTTTGAATGTTGATGAAGTGTTTGAGCATCATGTATTAGAAGTAATTGGAGTAATGGCTGCTGAATATCCAGACATTTGACATCAAATGAATTAATAGTATTTAAAGGAAAAAAAATGTAACCGAAATATAAATATACAAAATATTTTACAATATTAATGTTTTGAAATTTTCCTAAAATCGAATAAATTAATACAACCTTGGAGGATCAGAGACTTTTTTCAAAAACATTTTAAGATTTAAGTTTACAAAATGTTTTTTTTTTTTTTCTCCCAGAGTTCCACCTTGTAAGGGAGTAAGTGAAGAAATGAGAAAAGCCCTAGAGCGCTCCCTGCTGGACTGTACATTCAGACTACAGGGCCGGAATAATCGCACTTGGGTGGCAGAATTGGTTTTCTCCAGTTGTCCGCTCAACAGCACAGCCAACAAAGAACAAGGTGAAGAAGGTTAATTTTCCTCTAACAGCTTTGTATGTGAATTTTTTTTTTTCAATATTTATTTCAATATTCTGTTTCAATTCAGCTTCTACGCGGCATGTCTACCTGACTTATGAGAATCCCCTTTCGGAGCCTGTGGGTGGCAGGAAGGTGGTGGAGATGTTCTTGAACGACTGGAACAGCATTAGTCAGCTTTATGAGTGTGTGCTGGAGTTCTCACGGGCTTTACCTGGTAGGTACCTCTGTTCTAACAAGGAAAGTCCAATATCTCACATTTTAATTTAAGCTTTATTTAATGATCAGCTATGATTTGTATTCATTTAATGCCAGCATAGTGCATGAAATAAATTTTAAAACTCACAATATTGCCGTTTTAGTGTTTTTATAAAATAGATGCAGGCTTGTGACCGTAAAATATTTTTTTTCATAAACATGAAAACACAAACTAAGACAAACTTTTGAATCTTCGTATAAGTATGAGAAAATACTTGACTTGAAGAACTTGAATTTCTTGTAATTTAATAATTACAATCTTTTTTTCCCCAGAAATGCCCTCCTATTTGAGCCTTTTCTCAGAGATACGGCTGTACAATTATCGGAAGTTGGTTCTTTGTTATGGAAGCACCAAAGGCAGCTCGGTAAAAACTTTTTCATCTTGTTAAAATGCAGACGCTGAAGATCCTTAATGCATTCATTTAGTTGAAATCACGCTTGTTTCATTTACTACAAGTTGAATCCTGTTTTTTTCAGGTGACGATACAGTGGAACTCAGCATCCCAGCGTTACCATCTGGCCCTGGGGACTGTGGGGCCCAATTCAGGCTGCAGCAACTGTCACAACATAATTCTCCACCAACTTCAAGAGATGTTCAACAAGACACCCAATGTAGTTCAACTTCTACAGGTATCTGGAGACTTGAATTTAGAAATCATTGTAATAAAATGAAAGTAAAATTCTTGCTTTTATACATATTCACTGGGTCGTTTATTTTATTGATATTTTAATTTAAACATTACATTTTTAACTGACCAGTTTGGAGTCAATTTAGGAGTGAATAATGGAAATATTCTAACATACTTGTCTGTTGTCTCAGGTCCTCTCAGACACTCAAGCTCCTCTAAATGCCATCAACAAGCTACCCACAGTGCCTATGCTGGGCCTCACCCAAAGGACCAATACAGCGTACCAGTGCTTCTCAATCCTGCCTCAGTCACCCACCCATATCCGTCTGGCCTTCCGCAACATGTACTGCATTGACATCTACTGCCGTAGCAGAGGTGTGGTGGCCATCCGTGATGGGGCCTACAGCCTTTTTGACAACACCAAGATAGTTGAAGGTTTCTACCCTGCCCCAGGACTGAAGGTGGGTGGAGCAAAAATATGAAACATATTAAAGGGATAGTTGCCGATTTTAAAATTTTATTTTATTCTGTCATCATTTATTTAATTTTATGGCGTATGACTTGTATGATCTACTTTCTTCTGTGTAACATAAAAGAAGATATTATGAGTGTTTGTAACCAAAACTGTTTTAAGAAAGCCATATTTGAAACAACTTAAGGGTAAGTAAATGATGACAGAAATTTATTTTTGTTTGACTGCCCCTTTAACTTTTGTGCATTGGTGTAATTATCACTTCTCAATGGTTTTCCACAGACCTTTTTGAACATGTTTGTGGACAGTAACCAAGATGCCCGAAGACGCTCGGTCAATGAAGACGACAACCCTCCCTCCCCGATAAGCATGGACGACACCTTCATGCCCCACACCCAGACGCAGCCTCCAGGCAGAGGGGTTTATCCACCCCTCACATCGCCCCCCAACCCGTACCATGTGCCTCCCTCACCGTCCATGATAACAACACAATCTCCAGGTACGTGTCTTATTCATGGCAAATGCTGTCATTTTGCTGCCTTTGCCGTCCCGGTCATGCCACTATGCACTCAGGGAAACAAAAGGAGGGGAAGTGTTTTCTCATTGGTGTGCCACTCATTGCAAAAGCGTCCCACCAGCTCTTCCTGTCTGTTGGTATGCATGCTTTTATTGGTCAGTCTGTGTTTGATGACACCATCGCCGTGCAACCTAATGAAGAAGCATGCCCACAGTTGTCCACCCATCTCCATCCGGGGTCTGCAGCTTCTGTCCCGCTTTGGCTGTAGCGTGTGTGAAAGTGAGCGTGCAGGAACAGGAGTTCTTGTCGGACGTAGATGAGGACACTGATTGGTTAATTGTGTGCAGGGAACATCCACGCAGCCAATTCCCCTAGCGGAGCTCTGCGGGCCCCTTCTCCCTTTGGGCCCACCCCTTCTCCCTCCTCTCTGGGCATTTCTATGGGGCAGACCTCCAACTTTGCTAGCCCACATGGTAAGTGCATGGGAGGCCTGGATCCAGGGCTTTGTTGATTGGCTTTTTCTTTTTTTTACCTCTGGTCCAGGGCTTTCAATCTTTGATGGGCTGGTGAAAGACATCTGATTTCTTGCTCACGATTGACTTGGTGCATGGTGGATGTACTCCGCTTAAATGAGCACTTGCTTGATACTACATTTATTATTTCTTGATTCTTTCTGTTTCTTTGACTGGTGGGACTGGGAAAACAAAACATCGATGTCAGAATCATACGCATGATTTTATGCCGCAAAAATAAATACAAAGTAGAACTTGGTACTGGGATTTAGCCTTATTTTATTTAATGTTTTATTTTGTTGTTTTTGTGTTTGTTAATATTTTATTTGCCAATTTTGGGGTCTGTAAGAGATCTCTTATGGTCACCAAGGCTGCATTTATTTGGTCAAATACAGTATACAAATATAAATATTATATCATTACAGTAATTAAAATATCTGATATATATATATATATATATATATATATATTTATTTTTTTATTTTTTTTATAATAGAGTTCAAAAGACAACATTAATTTCAAATGTTTTGTAAAATAAAAATAATAGTTTCTTTAAAACTATTGACCCCAAAGTTTTGAATTATAGTATATTTTTTGTATTGTCAGTGGTCGCACATTAGTCATGATTCAGTACATTTTCATGCTTCAAAATGTCTTAATTGGTGTACAGTTGAAATCATGTGAAAGTGAATCAGCATTATTGGTTTAAAAATGTTTTTGCCTTGTTTTAATCATACATCATCATTGTTGGTTGTTGAAGCAGTTTTGAATTGACAGTAGAGACGTGTGTTTTGGGTGGGTTGTGTTGAGTACTGCAATGGACAAAAAACTGTATACATTGATGTAAACTGGCCTTCCTCGAGAGATTACTGTGCAAATGTCTTTCATTTGTATTGCAGGAACTCTTGACCCGAGCTCACCATACACAATGGTGTCCGCCAGCCCTAGGGTTGGGACATGGCCAGGTTCTCCGCAGGTCTCTGGACCCTCCCCAGGGGCCCGAATCCCTGGCATGTCACCAGGCAACCCTTCTTTGCACTCACCCATTCCAGATCCATCCCACTCCCCTCGAGCTGGTACCAGTAAGTCCAGAGAGTCTAAAGACAGATCAATGTTATCAGAACATTTTCTTACATTACAGTAGTAAGAATGAAGTAGTATTATTAAATAAAATGTATTATTTAAATATATTAATTACTTATAATTTTATATATTACGTTTATATAAGTTATGTATAAATGTATCAGAATTTATTGTATATAAATTATACACGTGTCAAAAGGAGCAATGTATTTTCCTCACTATCTTCAGCTAGGATGTTCCTGTGTCAATGAACGCAGCATGATGTGCCTTCAGCAGATGTTGCTATTTAATGTCATGAATGTCTTTTTAATTTTTTTATCATAACTGTTGCAAATAAACATACATTGTATATTTTAAAATGTTTTTAAAATATGCTTGTATTATAAAAATACGTTTTTTTTTGTTTTTTTTTTAAATATATTAAATGTTATTTAATGCAATGTTAATGTATCCTTGCTTTGTAAAACTACAAACGTCTTAAAGAAAAAGTTGTGTAAATGAGAGAACTTAATTTTATTTACAGTTCGCATGATTTCCTGTGATAAGCTGTAGTTGAATTTGTTCGGTCAGTCAATGTGTGTGTGTGTGTAGGTTCACAGGCAATGCCCCCACCCCGTAAACTGCCACAACGGTCCTGGGCCGCTTCAATTCCCACCATCCTCACCCACAGCAAACTGCATGTTCTACTTCTGCCTTCACCCATGCCATGCCCAGTGCCAGGGCTGGCGGGCAGCTACCTATGCTCACCTCTGGAGCGCTTCCTGGGCTCTGTCATCATGAGGCGGCATCTACAGAGAATCATACAGTTAGAACCCAACGTGAGTCAGAAACTCTTTACATGTTACAACCACACCATTCAACCCGTCAGACTCATGTCAGATTCTGCTTACACATGAACTTTTCTTCACAGCTCACTATTGTGAACTCCAATGAGCCAGGAGTTATCATGTTTAAGACAGAAGTGCTTAAATGTAGAGTGGCTCTCAACCCTAAAACCTACCAGACTCTGCAGCTGAAAGTCACACCTGAAAACACTGGACCCTGGTCCCAGGAAGAGTTGCAGGTCCTGGAGAAGTTCTTTGAGACCAGGGTAAGAAATGAACTTTTGAAGAGTATTTTAAAATTGCCTGAATTAACAAAACTGGCCTAATGTCATGATTAGGGACTACCTGAAAACTATCAGTCTAGTTTAAAATTAGATTGAATACCCTTGTCTTTGCTATTTTGAGCGAAATATGTTGATTTTAGTACAATTAGCTGTTATTATTTTTTGGTTGTTGTTTTGTTTCTTGGCAATGCCATCAAGTCAGGTATTTTCTTTTACTTAAACAATAGGTTGCAGGACCACCCTTTAAATACAACACACTAAATGCCTTTACAAAGCTGTTGGGAGCTCCAACCAATATACTCAGAGACTGTGTTCGCATCATGAAACTGGAGTTGGTAAGCACATTCGTGTTAGTTTTTGTTTTATTTTTATTTTTTATTTTTTTGCAAGCATATACTATGTTTCAAAATTGTGGGCAAAAATTGCATTTAGCAAAAACCTAGCTTTGCAGAAAACGGGTTTTTAAATTGTAAGAATGTTTCACAATATTGCATACGAGACCTCTTTCTAAAAACGTTTGAGCAGTATTTCACATTTGGAAACTCACCGATGCATCGTTTTCCCTCCAGTTCCCAGACCAAGCGGCCCAGCTGAATTGGAATGTGCAGTTCTGTCTGACCATCCCACCCAGCGCTCCTCCCATTGCCCCACCAGGAACCATTGCTGTGGTGCTTAAGACCAAGATGCTCTTCTTTGTAAGTGCAATGTCCCCATTCACCACTCAACCTGTTCCCAATGGATAAAATATGATCTCACCATGTCCTGATTGCGGATTATTACACAAATTTTCCAGCCATTATACGGCCAGCAAATTGTATTTGGTCTGTGATTCCAAAAATGTATTAACTTGAAGCGATGCTCTTCTACAGCTTCAGCTAACCCAGAGACTACAGGTACCCCAGGATCCCATCAGCATCATAGTGCCTATTGTATACGACATGGCTACTGGACTGACCCAGCAGGCTGATATCCCCCGCCAGCACAGCTCCTCGGGAGCCGCGGCCCTGATGGTCAGCTCAATCCTCAGGAGGTTCAATGAGCACCATCCACCACGGCAAGGTTCGCACATCTGTTTTGTTTAATGTGAATTTTAAAAAATTTAAATGTAAATATATTTGCATCTCATTATTAACTCTGTTCTTTTTTTATTCTTTTTTGCAGGAGAGTGCACAATATTTGCAGCGGTTCATGAGCTGATGGCTAATCTCACACTGAACCCTGTTGGACGGCCATAACTTGTTGTCTCTTTGGAAGCTTTTTGGAAGCCGTTGTTCAGTAAATAACTCAAGGGAAATTCAGGTTTTCTGCTACAGCCGATGGACTCTTCTGCTGGTGTATCATATTGTCATAAAATGGAGCAGAAATATGATGGAACTTTTTTTATTGTAATATGAAGCACGTAAATTAATAATTGTGACAAAAGCAGGACTTCATTTTTTTAAATAGCTCAGCAAAGTTCTGCTAACGGATTTATTTTTTTCAGATGCACTTCTTAAAGGAAATGATTGTGATAGAAAAAATGTTTAACTACAGCTGTATTTTTTTTTATTTGAAATTTTTTTGTAATAACACAATATCAGTACTGCGTAAGTATTGATGTTTTCTTTATCAGCACACTATTTAAATGTTTTTTGTTTGTTTTTTCTTGGATTTAATTACTTTGATTTCTTAGTATACCTGTCACTTTAAACATGCGTGACAGAATTCTAAATAAGCAGTGTTTTATTGTCATTCTTTGGAATCATGGAAAAGGTCTACGATTTTGTCTGTGTTTATTACTATTTAATAAACCTGAAAAATGGCTTCATCCTTTCATTAACTCCTTGTTTGTTTGATTTTGTGAAATTAAACACATTTAGAGAACCAATGAAAACAGCTGTCCTCTATGAATGTAAAGCTGATTCTTGTATATTCTAAATTTGTGTGGGTACTTTTATTTTTACAGTATGTAATTATATTTAAAAACGTATTTAAAATTTAAGGCAATGTTGATCATAGAAGCAAAAATCCACCCACTGCGTGGAGAATCTTACAATTTTACGAATGCATCATCTTTTAAGGGTCGCATAGAGCCTCAAAATGACAATAAAGACGATCATGCAAACCTTTTCTTATTGTTACGTCAAGTATTATACGCGATTAAATCGACTCATTTCTGAATCGCCTGACAAGCGCACAGATTCTCATCTAAACGACTGTGATTGGTCCATCCTTAACAGCGCAGAGAAAAGTAACAGCGCCTCGTGACAGTTCTGTGTTTGTGCTGCTTCACTATCGGTCTGTAGAAATGTGTAAACCCGGCTAAATAAAATAACAACTAAACATTAAAAGCAAATTAATTGTAAATACAAAACATTAATTAAACGTATTTCGACTCATTGTATCTGACCAATTAAATACAACGCCTGGGCCACAAACTCCGCCAATTCAGACACTTGTGTCACAGAAATGTCCATTCTAATCACTTTTCTCAATTTCTATGGCAGGTAGTTCAATGCAGATTCACAGAACATCCATGCGTCTCGTGGTTTCTCGTCGTTTAGCAGATTTGACCACGCCTTTTATTTACATCTCATGCCGCTGTGTGAATGAACGCCATGGGGCGGAGGACCACTGAAAAAAACCTGTGCAATGAGAGTGAAAAACGCCATTAACGGATGAATAGGACAATAAAAGCAGTATTAATCATATGAACCCGTGCCACCGCTGGAATTATTGTGATCATGGCAGCTGTGAGTCTGACGGATCCGCTTTGCAAACCTTGCTCTTACAGTCCACATTTTAAAGGTAATATCGATCTCTGCAATAATAGGTGCATTTATATGAAATGATCAGCTGGCTGAGTATGAATACATCCATGTTTTGTTTCTCGATTATTTCATATTTGCAGTTGAGCTGTGCGTGAGGAAGCCCTTGATGCCCATCCACCTGAGCAGTGAGCAGGTGGCACTGGAGATGCTGTGTCTCTGCAGCCAGCTGGACCTATTGATCAGAGCTCAGGTCCATCAGGTGAGACACTTACACTGATGCTCGAGGTCTTTGAACACTGGACATGCTTGTGTGTTTGTCTCATTCATTCAACTATCTAATCTGAATTAGCAGTTTCAGGAGCAGCTCAAACAGGACACAAGTCCTGAAGAGTCTGAGTGTTTTCTAAAACAAGGTAAGCTCGGGACTAAAATAATAATTTTGGTCACACTTTATATTAGGTGGCCTTAACTACTATGTACTCACATAAAAAAAAATGTTAAATGTACTTGTATTGTGTGTAATGTATTGTGACCATATTGTACTGCAAAACAGTTTTGCTGCTATCGAGGTGGGATACGGGTAAGGTTAGGGACAGGTTTGGTGGTATGGGTAGGTTTAAGGGTGGGTTAAGGTGTAATGGATGGGTCAATAGTGTACAATAATTCTAAATGTAGGTATAAAAATGTATTACAGATCTAATTATAAAGGTTGTTTTTTTCAATAATTGTGTATAGGGGCAGAGATAATATCTCAGATGAACCAGTGCCTTGAACATCTCAATGAACCAGTGCTTCAGCTTGAGGTAACTAATCACCAATTCCTCTTAAACCGGTTAGAATATTTGGATGATGTGTTTCCATTTACTTCCATTTCTTTAGGAGTATTTGGATGTTGTGGGATTATCTGCTCTATTCCCTCGAGTGGAAGTTTATATGATACATGGCAGCCCTATTGACATGTTGGAAAGACCACCTTCAGATGGTGAGACCACGGAACGAACGGGAGAATGATAATAGGATGCAGTTACATTAATTGGCCGATGGTTGACTCGATGTGGGTAATAATGAATAATAATAATACATTTTATGTGTGGATATTTCTAACTAGAAATGTAGCTCAAAGTGCTTTAGAATGAAAAAAGCATTAACAAAAGTACTTCACATGAAAACATTTATGATGATAAAAATAAAGCATAACTAATAGCAATAGTAAAAGACAACATAGAAAGGTTTGGAAAAGTAATTTGCTAGTTAAAAGTATTAATAAAATCATGAAAAATATTTAGTGAGCTTGCCTCAATACATTTACTACACATGTATAATATACAGTACATTAAAAGGAACAACGCACACTATATAAAATGTGCTAGAATCGTACTTATTTAGACCTAGCTAGTCAGTTTGATTAGGAAATGTTTTATCATTGCAGCTTATTTTCCTCATATTGGGAGGCTGAATCAGCTGCTGGTTCTCAGTCAGCAGTTAGATGAAGATGTGAAGCATCTGGGCAGTCATAAGTACGTCGCACATCAGCTATCAGCAATTTATGTGAGTTTGTTTGACCTGTTCTTCATTCGAATCATTATAATCTATGTGATCTGTCTATAAAAAAAAGTTTGATTCTGTGTATCATTCAAAGTCGTTTGTTTCTGGGACAGCAAGTCCTAAACTCTCTCAAAGATTTATTGCCATTATCCATCATAAGAAAGGATATTGAGGCTAATTTCAAGCAGCTGAAGATGTCTCTTTCAATTGAGGAAGGGTCCAAGCTGGATCCTCAGTTGCCAGCACATCATGTGAGCTGGTGAGAGTGGTTTTAGTTCCATTTGTTAGAATCAGCCAAAAGTAATACAGCATAATAAATGAAAGTACTTTTCACAGGGTGTCTGAATTAACAAAAAACGTGATATCAAGGGTACTGTCACTCTCAGAAGACCTCACCGAAGACCTCAATCCAGTCTTGGAATTAGTCTCTAACCTCTCGTAACAGCTGGATCTACAGTGCTTGAAGTATATGGTGAGAAATTAACACGGAATTAAGTGATTCCCTTGAAAAATGTTTCTTTTGATTTATTCATCTACACACACCACAGATAAGACTGTGATAATGCCATCCAGATATTTCAAGAAAAATGTTTGCATTCGGAGAATTACCACTCACAAGTCATTTATTTAAACCATTTTAGATATATATTTTTTAATTGTTGGCTAATTGTTAATGTTTTTTGTTTTTTTAATAAAAGAAGATGATCGTTTCTAAAAAATAAAATAACAAATAAAATACTTGTGCAATAATGTATTTTATAATGCACCTGTATACTTGAAGTTGAAGTGACTGTTGCACGTGTTCTTTCCATTCTGTACATGATGGTGCTAGCATTGTTCATCAGCATCACACATGTGATTACATATCCAAAATAAATTAAAACGTGATGATGAGAAATAAATACCTTCTAAATTTGTGGATTTATTTTTGCTTTTAAAATTTATTATCAATGATTATATCGATTATAATTTTATAATGTTATCACTTAAAACTGTTTTGTTTACATGTAAAATATTGTGAAAATGAACACTATGTTAAGTAGCAAGATTACTAGTAAACTGATTTGCTGAAATGATGTAATATGCCTCTCATGGGCTTACGTCAGACGTACAACGCGCTCTCGGTGACGCGCGCACGGCTATGTTGAACTGGGAGTAGGCAAATCTATACGTGCAGTTTACATTAATCCTCCAATCAAGATGACGGCTGTCATTGGTAAGACTTATCAAGCTACATTAGCGTTTTTGCACAGTTGTCTTGATACATATAACAGCAAAGTCTATAATAAAGCCGAGAGGTCCGTATACACTAAATCCAGTTTGCCTTTTCTGTGCTCATTAGTTTAAAAAAATTAACTCAGTGGCAAGCGTGCCTTCTTAACCTGACCGTTTTGTTAACGTTTCTAGCAGGGTGACACATTTAGATGAATGAAACTACAGGCTCTCGTAAGAGGCTTTTGTTTCAATATGGCACTTTAACAGAGAAATGGAAGGATTCTGATTGACACTAGAGCCAGCCAATCAGGTCTTTGGTTTTGATTTGTTGACGTGCGTCTTAGCCAATGGCATCCAAGATCAGGTTACTTGTCACCTTATGTTTTTGTGGTTTACCCTAGGTTATTTTCATGCCTGCCTCAATACTGTGCGTTAAAAATAACATTCTTTTTTAAGTTAAATAAGAAGCGAAATGTTTTAAATATTTTGGCAAACATTTTGCGCGTTTGAGTTTACTATAGCAATACTGTACTTTGATTATCTGCATATTATAAAAATCACGCAAAACAACTACAACAAGAGCTTAAATGGATTGATCTAGTTTTTGTGAATATGAAATTGAATGAAAACTGCTTTGCCAAAATTACTACAGTACCTATATACAAAGAAGTATTGCTTTGAATTGATATTGTATTGCTAATGTCAAAAGTTTGACAACCACTGGGTTAGGCTGCATAGTACGAACACATATCCTTTATAGTAAGTAACAAAATATCAAAGCCAATATTCAACTGGATATACAAAAGGTATGCGATGATCTCTTTCTAGATGCATAGTGTTGCATTTTATTGTAAATTGCATATAACAATGACATTTAATTTATATTTGATATTTTATTGCCTAACAAATAATACAATTATTACTGTAAATGATGTAAGAACATTGATGTACGTACATGATACTCTGTTGAGTTATCATTAACATTGTTAAATAGTTTTTATTTTGTTGTAATTTAGAAGAGCATTATTTTCTAGTCCAACTATGATCTGAGAGGAGATGATAGCGGAGCCAACTTTACTGTCCAGATCGGTGCAAAAGTAAGACACCTGAAAACTACCTCTGTATTTTTATCCTAAAAGATTTCGAGATTTTATGCAGGCTTATTCTAAAAATATACCGATGTAATTACATTTTATTATTGAAGGTGTTCTGTGTGTAGAGGTAAACAACTGGCTGTTCATCCTGTTTTCAGAGAGAACTCTGTAGTTGACGTCTCTTCCTGTGCATCAGTGCATCACGTTTCAAGTGAGAGAAATGAAAACAGACAGAAGGCTGTGGTAAGAGCTGCTAAAACCACAATGTTTTTTTTGTTGTTTTTTTTTAAGTATTCATCTCAAAGACTTTTATTATAGTACAACTGCCTTCTTTTGAGATGTACTGCAAGAACATTTCTAATGTAGAACTGTATTTTGTCATGCACAGAGAGGAAAGAGGAAAGCCCGGGAATGCTCTGAGAATGCCAAAAGAAAGCATTCAAAGAGCAGTAATGGCAGCCTGGGCAGAGCAGAGAATGAACAGCTCAAAAATGGAGATGTGGAAGCCGTCACACTGTTTGAGGTGGTCAGCATGGGCAGGAATGCAATGCAGGTACGTCCAGCATGATCAGCCCTGCTACTACTTGTTTTTTTTTAGGTCTTATTGATTATTATGTGGATGTTTGGTTTGTGTGAAAGGCTGTGGTGGATGACTGGATTGACGCATATACTGGTGACAGAGACACAGCACTGCTCGATCTCATCAGCTTCTTTATCCAGTGTTCAGGATGCAAAGGCAAGTTTCGTAAAAGCTGTACTCTCTTTCATAATAGAACATCATTTCACAACAGTGTTGACTAATATGTGACCCTGGACCACAAAAACAGTCTTAAATCGCTGGGGTATATTTGTAGTAATAGCCAAAAATACATTGTATGGGTTAAAATTAAAAAAAAAAATTTTTGGCCAAAAATCCTTATAATAGTAAGTAAAGATCATGCTCCATGAAGATATTTAGTCAATTTCTTATTGTAAACATATTAAACCTTAATTTTAAATTAGTAATATGCATTGATTAGATCTTCACGTGAGAACTTTAAAGGTGATTTTCTCACCATTTAGATTTTTCTGCACCCTCAGATTTCAGATTATCATATAGTTGTATCTCGGTCAAATATTGCCCTATCCATCCAACATCATACATCAATGGGAAGCTTATTTATTCAGCTTTCAGATCATGTATAAATCTTAATTTAGGAAAATTAACACTTATGACTGGTTTTGTTGTCCAGGATCACAAATAAGTAGTTAATTTTCAATATATTTTTTTTGTGGCTTGTGTCGAATATTGTAGTTCAGGATGTGAATGCTGTTTGTGCTTTTGTAGGGATGGTTACAGCAGAGATGTTTCAGAGCAAAAAGGGTTCTGATGTCATGAGTAAAATGGTGGAGGATCTGGATGAGGTGAGACATCCAGTGTGCTCATCACTGATTACTTTCCCATGTTTCTTGCTTTTACTAATTTGTGTGTGTGTGTTTTTTTTTGTAAATCACAGGACACAGGTTTACAATATAAGAAGTTCCTTGCATTTCCATGGATTTTAACTGTCACATGGCCTCTTGACATGGTACGGTTCAGTGGTGTTATCCTTGGTGCCTTGTTTGACTTTTTTTTGTGTGAAATATTATTGCAGGTTAAATTGAATCTGTGTTCTATTTTGATGCATTTTAAAACAATTTATTCCTGTGATCAAAAGCTGAATCCTTCAGAAATCATTCTAACATGCAGATTTGGTCCTGAAGATCTAAATCATTATGCTGCTTTTTTGTTGAAAACATGGGTAATTTGTCTGGATTCTTTGAATGAATAGAAAATAATAAAAAAAAACCCTAATGTAACATTACAAACATCCTTACTGGCAAAATATTATTACATGAAAACTATTTTTTAATCTTGATCCTCTTTCCATCGTCCTTAGGACAGTTGCGAGTATCCCCTCATCATGTCCGGCCTGTACTGGAAGAGGTTTCGTTCACACTTCTGTGAATTTGTATCGGTGCTAGTGGCCCAGTGTCAGAACTGCGTAATCTTTGACGGCTACCTCTTGAACACCCTCATTTCACTGCTGACAGAGCTCTCAGATTCCAGAGTTCGTGCTTTCAGGCACACTTGTGCGCTAGCAGGTAAGTTGCCCCGATGATTAATTCCACTTGACGTGAACCACGCACACAGACCTCCTGAATGCTGATGTTTTGCTGCTGTTGTGTGTGTCTCTGCAGCAGTGAAGCTGCTCAGTGCTTTGGTGAATGTGGCTCTTAACCTCAGTGTCAGTGTTGATAACAGTCAGCGGCTCTACGAGGTCGAGCTGGCCAAGATGGCCAGCAAACGGGCTTCTCCGAGGCTGGACAGGATCCAGAGAAAGATCAGTGAGGTTAGACTGTGACAGTACGTCTGGTTACAGAGTTCAACATTTAATACACAGATCTTTCACACTCGCCAAAGTGCTTGAAGCTGCTTGATAATTTAATACTTAACCATTATCATTTTTTTCAGGATTCTTTGATTTAGTTCAAAAGAACATCCTTTATTTAAAATAGAAACCTTTATAAATGCCTTTACTGTCCCTTTTGATCAATTCCACATTTGCTAAAGAAATATGACTGAGCACAAAAATTTTCAAGGGTTGTGTTGATGTACAGGAAAGAGTAAAGTCAGAAAAATACAGAGGACAAGGCAAGGATCATGTGAATAAACAAACTACATGAATCACTTTCGTTCCTCAGTTACAGGACAAGAAATGTGAAATTGAGAACATGATGGATGGCATTTTCAAAGGAGTCTTCCTGAAGAGATACAGGTGACCTAGTCTTCACTTCCTTAAAAATAAAATAAAATAAAAAATGATGTACCAACCTGTTGTTGTGACTTTCAGAGACGTGATTCCTGAAATCAGGGCCATCTGCATGGAGGAACTGACGGTGTGGATGAAGCTGTATGGTTCAGTGTTTCTGAACGACAGCTATCTGAAGTACGTGGGATGGATGATGCATGACAAGGTGGGTGAGCCAGTAGCTGGCTATTTAAAAATGATTTATTTTGAAATGTTCAGACGTTTACCCATGTCAGTTGTTGTTATTTGACCGCCTGTTTTCTTTTTTTTTATATTCTGCAGCAACCTGATGTGCGTCTGAAATGCGTGCTGGGTCTACAGGGGCTTTATCGGGATCAAAGTAGCTCCAAAATGGACCTTTTCACAACCACGTTTAAGGTAATGATTGCTTCCACATTCTCACATGATATATATATTTTAGAAGGTTATTTTATCTGAAAGCCTCCCCGCTTCCACTGCATTAGGAAAGCTGCTACTTTTTACCACATGCAATTTGTTCAGGCAATTTAGTGTATCTATGTATTTTTGTCTTGTGATTTTCTTGGTGAATACATTATTTACACTGTTTATACTTATTATTATCATTATTGACAAAATGACTGTGCTCGTCATGGTCCTATTTAGGCACAACTTAACAAGTTTCTTTAAAATATGTCTGCGAACTACACGTTCTTGCCACATTCATATCCGATCAGAACATATTTAATTAGGTGTGTGTATCACAGCTGAATGACTCAGTTACTCAAAAATGGACGAAGCTACTTGACATGATGTTACAGAAACCAAGCACCTTAAAAAAGTTCCACTTATTGCCATCGCCGGTGTTAGAAGAACAAAATCTCAAACTTACATGACTACTGTCTATCATATCCCCAGTTAGAACACAGTGATATTTTAAGCTAAAACTATACCTGAGAGTAACTGCTGTAGAAAAATAAACTTCTTTATGGAGAGGTGTTTACTGGCTGTAAGTTTGTCCTCCAGCTCTTGCTGTTTTGCCCAAACTTCTCAAATGGACGGAGTCCGTAAACTTCTTTGGCAGTTTTTAAGTTAAGGTCCAGTAAAGCTGCTGTGGGACAGCAGGAGGGCATGATTACTGATTGACAGGCTGGAAAGCCCCTCAGGTTTTGCCTTGGGCTCACTGACCTGATAGCTTCCCACAGGACCCCACCCTCACTGTACCCTCACTAACGGCAGCAAGCACATTAGCACAACCGTGATTTAAAGAGCTGTTGAAGTGCATCGTGGGTCTTTAACTCAAGTCCTGTTTTAGGTTTCAGTGATAAGATTGCTCTCATAGCGGGTAGTTAAAAGTGTTTACATGAGCGATTGAATGCTGTTTCTGTTGAAGGAGAGGATGATCTCCATGACTCTGGATAAAGACCATGAAGTTGCCATACAGGCCATGAGATTGCTCATGGTCATCTCTCAGTAAGTATCTCCCCTTGCTCCTCGTGAGTTTGATCATCCATACTTTGACTTCTCACACTCGTGAAGTGTACGCTGGGCTGCTCCTCATGTAATTGTTGAAATGGTTCCCTTTTCCATCAGATCCTGTGAGGATGTTCTGAGTCCTGATGACCACAAGAATGTCTTCCAATTTGTGTACTGCTCCCACAGACCTCTAGCTACCACTGCGGGTGAATTCGTCTATAACAGGTCTGTGTTCATTGTCAAAATTTTACATGTATAAATGTAAATGTTAGCGGTAAGTAATTTGCTTACTTTAACTGATTTGCAGTCATGGTGTCATTTCTCTGCTTCTTAAAATGTTTAGGCTGCTCAGTAACCCTGAAATATCAAAGCCCAGAAATGGAGCCTCTGATCCAGAGAAGCACAGAGAGTTAGTCTTAGCTAGAGTCCGAGCCCTGATCCACTTCCACACTGAGAGCGAGGTATGTTAACTTGAAATGCGTCATGCCTAAAAATAAGAAATTGTGGGTAGTACAAGTGCTCTGAGATCTGGTGGTTGTGCAAGCAAAAAAAAAAAAAAAATATATATATAAACATTAATTCAAAAGCCCTAGAAAAATGACAAGTTCCTGGGTTTGTAGGATTATGGTTTGTACTATTGACTAATATGATGATTTTTTCCTTCCTTCTGTTATAGTTGCACCAGCATGTGATGTACCTTGTGGATAGTCTGTGGGACAGTGCAGGCGCTCTGCTGAAGGACTGGACCGGTCTTACCTCACTGCTCTTACCTCACATGTTCTCTCAGGAACAAGGCTAGTACTAGTACTGTAGTGCAGACAGTATACACTCCAGTGTACCTCTTTATTGTAATGCTGCATTATCAGTAGATTTTATAAGAGCTAAGCAGTGATTTACTTCCTTTAACAAGTATATATGCAATAAGTTAAATATTCAAATAATATATAAAATATATAAATATTCATTCAATATTTAAATTTGAAACTCCACTGTGAGAGAGCAAACTGACAGACTTTTTTTGCGATGTGCATTAACTGCAGCTTTGAGCAGTGCTGAGGAGGCCTTTGTGATTGAGCTCATATTGGCGTCAGTGAGGCAGGCTGCAGAGGGCCCTCCTTTGTCAGGGAGAGGAGCAGGTAAAAAGGTAAGACTTCCTGCTGCGTCTTCCATTAGATGGCGCTCTGATGTAGGGCTTCCAGAAATACTTCACTTTTAAATGTTTATACTCCAGCTGTTCACTTTCTCATCCAACACACCGTGGCACTGTTACTCGTTGCTAGTTACATATGTGTGTTTGTTATTTAGGTGATAAATACTAAAGAGAAAAAGTTACAAACTGATGACTGCACAAAACTCACTGAACACTTCATTAAAGTGCTACCTGAGCTGTTATCAAAGGTAGAAGAACATTCTCTGCACTGTTCATTTTTACCACAACTGCTTCGTCATAAATGAACTCGATATCTAATCTCATTCTCTAGTACTCGGATGATGCTGAAATACTCACCTCCCTTCTAAAAATACCTCAGTTTTTCCAAACGGACACCTGTGATCATGAAAACTCACAGGTGAGTGTGACTGCGCTGTGTTATTTAAGCATGTGCGTAACCAATTTTTTGATTTAATAAACATTTTAATATTTTGGAACATTATAAAATATCTTTACTGTTGCTTTTCATCGATGTCATGTATCTTTCCTAAATTAAAAAAAGAATGAATTCCCTTTAAAAAAAACTTCTGAACAGTAGTCTGTGTATTAATTGTTAGTGGTTTCTAGAGCACTTCATGTCTGGTATTTATATATATATATATTTTTTTTTTTTTGATGTAGTGTGTGCAGGGATTGCTGGCTGAGCTAGAGACTGCGGTGGACAGACACACAGATGCTGGTCTGCTGGAGGTGGCTGCTCGTTCTTACCAGAGCCTCTGTGCTCAGGATTTTCCCTGGCACTCTCTGGCCCGGCCCAGCTTTGACCTGCTCATCCAGCACTGGACAGACACACTGGGAACACGGTTAGGAGAATCACTGAGTGTGAGTACAGTAATGAACCGCTAGAAGTTCTAGATGTTGTACCAGATACACACATGCTTTTTAAATTTATCTTGACAGCAATAAAGAAAAAGTAGATTTATGACTGTATCTTACACAGCAGAATGGACTTTAATTAAAGGTGCCATAGAATGGAAAACTGAATGTACCTTGGCATGGTTGAATAATAACAGTTCAGTACATGTACATA
>JAUCMU010000151.1:14138983-14177350 GCA_032275025.1 Enteromius treurensis
TATCTCTTGTCCAGTGTGCCAATCATTTTCTCAAATCCCTCTTTGTTAAAAGTGCGTTCACACCTGAGGTGACTTGGCGAATGTATCTCGCCATTTGTTGTAATGTAATCGCAAAGGCTGACATCGCGATTGCGATATGATTAATCGTGCAGCACTAGCAGCAAAATATAAATTGCTAACAGTATATGAGATAGTTTACCGAATCAGTCAATCCAAATTGTTAGCTAGGTTATAAACTACCTTATAAATTACAAAGTCAGCTTGCTTGTCCCTTTACCTGCACATTTTAAATTCATTCCACCAAGCTACATCAAACCATATTCAATCATCAGTTGCTGCCTGCCTTCTAAAACCTAGTATTTAGCGATCTAAATCCATTATGTGTCTCGTTAATGCTGCAGCTGAACAACAGTCTGCAACACACACTTGGCGTCATTGGATTTCACACACGTTAAAGAAAAGCTAACTTTTATGCACAAGCTACTTTTTATACTTTTTCTCCATGTCTAAATGTTCTCTCCTCGCAAGTCTAATTTACATTTTACAATGCAGAGACTGTAACTACTTGATTAACATTTAGCAGACACTTTTATTCTTTCATGTTGCAGACCACATAACAGCATTTGATTTACACTTGAGATACAAGTAGTAGTCAGAAGTATACATTATTATATTTACTTATTATATTAACTGACACAAACCTGTTTAGGCTACACATAGCCTAATGTGTCCACATACTGTATTCTGATGCACCTAAATGTTTTTATTGATGTATCTTAGTGTTTCTGTTGTCATAAAATGGGATGACTATGAAATAGTGACAGAACAGTGATCGAGTCGTCGTCTGATAAAATCAAACAGGCTACACATAAGATAATGACAGCGATGCTTGCATGTGAAATTAGGCGCAATTAGTAGAAATTTGTACTTCGTTTACTACTGAGATGTAAATTTTTGAGGGTGGAAAATGCCGGGATAGGCACAGAAAGTTATACTTTTTTTCTTTTTTTAAATCGGCCTCCCGATAAATCGGTCGGGCTCTAACATTCTGATAGATCAGCAAACAGTACTTCAAATCTACAAAGCACACTAAAGATTAATCAGCTAATAAAAAGAAAGATCCCTACCAAAATTGAACCATGCACTTTGCATCTGAAACTTGCAACACAATCATCCGGATGGGGTAAATGAGACGTGCAGAATATTAGAGGAGAAATAATGCAGAGCTTAGACGAAATAGGAGTCACTATAGAGAAATTAAAACATCTAAAAATCATTGATCATATAACATTAATGCAGTGTTCAGGCTACAAATTGTTGCCAATAATTTGTGACAAATAGTTTATATGTAGAGTGATTTTTCTAAACCCTTTCTCAAGCATGTTCTCCCACAACCTCTGATTCATTGTGTCACAACAATACAGCCAAGGCATGTCCTGAGCATCACATACAATATAGATTAACATTGCAGTCTATCTGGACCAAAGAAATAAAAGTGATCTACCAGGACCACATTGAATTGCATAGAATAATATTTTTTTCAATTGTATTGCATTATACTGTATTGTGTTAAATCAAATCAAAATTGTATCACACAGCGTTGTAATAGGGATGAAACATGTTGCATGACAAAACACAACATAAGAGTAGAAAGCAAACATGGGATAAAGTGCCTTTCATGAGCTGCTTGTGAGTTGGCTGCTGGTGAAAATAAAATTATACGTAAACGCAACAATGTGTGCGCTTCGTACAACAGACGGCATTAAGTGTGTTTGACTAAAAGCGGCACTGAACAGAGTAATGGATTAATGGGGGCTTTGATATTCATATCTACATCGCTGCTTTAAGTGGAACATGTCTTTTGTTTGGTGCATTCGGTAAATCACATCACAAATATTTCCTTCTACGCAACTAGTTAGGTTGTGAATGTATCACTACGCCTTTAGGTCAGAAATGCCAATGTGAACACCAAGTGGGCCAGGACCAAATGTATCATTTTTCTTTTTGGTCCAGACTACAAGTGTACTCACACCCTTTAAGTCAGCATGAAATCAAAACTGACTAGATTTATTTTGTTAGCTCACACTGCTAATTTTTTGGTTAAAAATTTATACGTAAAAAAAAAAAAAAAAAAAAAAAAAAAAAAAAAGTTTGTTATCCTTCGTAATCTTTAATCCAAATCCTGAAAATGCTCCTCTCCTCTAAAATGAAGGGCCTTCTTGGATGACATCGGTTACTGTACTTCTGGTTCACGCGGACTTTAAAGGGTCATGAAACCCCAAAAAAACATTTTAAGAAGTGATCAAGTATGTACAGCAGGGGTCATCAATCTCAGTCCTGGAGGGCCAATGTCCTGCAGAGTTTACCCTAATCAAACACACCTGAAGCAGACAATCAAGGTCTTATTAGGAATACTCCACTTCCAGGCAGGTGTGTTGGGGAAAGTTGGAGCAAAACTCTGCAGGACACTGGCACTCCAGGTCCGAGTTTGATGACCCCTGATGTACAGCTTGCATTTCAGTGAAAACACTAAGTGCATTCAAAGGTTATCAGTAAGATGATATTGGTTATTTTTTTTATTTTTCTGAGCAATTTTGTTTTTCTGGTTTGAAAAGCTAAGACGAAGGTTATGTCACGAGGTGTGATGTTGAGCCACCCTTGGCCTGTGACATAGATAGGCTGTGGGGCAGGGGATGGCCATATTACTCATTTCTGAGTGCTTTTCTGAATTTATTCATGAAAAAAAGCTTGTTCAACCCAATCACTGTGTTGTAGTATGCATAAAAATGTCTGCTGTATAATTCATAGGACAGTACCACTTCTTCCCTCAGTGTCATTTAGAGACATGCCTCGACATACAGTAAGTGCTCATATCTACGTGCTACAAAAAAAACAAAAAAAAATTAAATACAAATAAAATATTTGCGTTTCCCTATGACGCGACCTGATGTTTGGGTGCAGGGGGTTGGTTTTTTCGTGTTCTACCCAACACTCATGGAAATGTTTGTAGCAAATACTTTGTACATGAGAGAGTGCAAGAGTGGAGAAAGCTGTATCATGCATTATATCTTCCAACAGCGGCAAATAAAAATCTTATTAAAGAGCTTCCGCGATGTAGGTTAATATATAACAACACATGAAGCACATGTGAGAGCAGTTTCTGTGCGGTATGCTGCAATGGGTTTAATAACACAGTGCGGATCATAGTTTATATCCAGACCAGAGCACGTGTGTTTAAAGTTTATGCTAACATATTACATATTCTCTCATGCTCCGAACATGAACGGGCACTGTGCAGGCAGATATCAAGTCTTTTTAAATCGAAACAGATATAAATAAGGGTGCTGAAACAGCAGTACATCTGACCATAATGGGTTATTGTGATACACAGCAAACAATGACGAAGAGCAAAAAAAAAAAAGTCACTGCCTTTATTCTTTCGGTTTTAAAAGATAGTTTAACATTCATTTGTCTGTATAATGAGTGTGTTGTAGGTCTGTGATGTGGTTGTTTTCTCCCTGCAACCTCTACACTTCCAGTTTTTTTATATGCTCATTTCTGGAGTCCTTTTCAGATCTAAAGTGTGCTGAAACGGTGGTTTTAGGGGACATTTTAATGTACCGTATTGTTGGCTTTTGTGATGGAGATGCACATCTCTACCATGTATTATTGAGCTTTAATTTTCATTTCTATTGAGGAATTAGCACCAGTCCCAAACAGCATTTTTTTTACAGAATGTTGGAGTTTGAATAAATTACTCTTTTCACCATCTATACACCCATGCTCAACTGCAAAGCCTGAATAGGCCCTCCTTGAAAGGGCAAAAAAAAAAAAAAAACGTACAAAATGTATTACTGCCTGTTTTGTTTATTTTGCTTTCCAAGGCTACAGCTTCCAGCCATTCCATGGCTTATTATAGATGACAAGTCTTAGTTAGTAGCACGGAGTAGAAGTATTGAATTTAAAGAATGATGGCTGAAGCAGTTGAGGACTATTAAAAGACCCAACATGCTCTGTTTAGGCAACCCCAAGAAACAAATGTATCTTCAGTCCTTTAACAAACATCCGCTCCCGGACTGACTGCAATTACATCAATTCTCTATAACTGTGTTGATCCAAAGAAACCCAATCTCTGAGGCTGGTGGCGGTGCATCTGAAAACCCCTTTCTTATGCCCATTATTGCTTTAAAAAACTAATTGGATAAATAAATGCAGACTTTAGTGACAACTGATCTACCATAAAAGTGAGTGAATATGCACTGAAGTACTGGAGCTGGAGCATCTAACAAAGTAAGAGGTGCAAAAATAAAGCCCTGCCTGGCTCAAATAAGTATTTTTAGATGTCAAATCCAGATCACATCCAGTCCACATTCTTCCACTCATTCCTGTAGAAACGGTTCCTGTTGTTGTCTAATGGCAGGATACTGCACACATTTGATAAGCCAATCTTCTCACTAACTGCCTTTAAAGTCCTTGCTCATCAGTCCAATAATAAGCAGGGAAAAACAACAAAACGGCCAAAGTAAACTTGCTGGTGAACATGTCATTATTTTTGTTTGTCATCAGGGTCTATTGGAAAGTCCTCTCATCCCAGCACTTTCCCTTCCATTAAACGCTGTGTTTGTGCTATATGTAAAACAACTCTCCACAGTCAGAGTAAGCTGGTACTAACAGAACGAGAAAAAGATCTGCCTGAACAAGAGGTGGCAGCTGTCAGTGCAGACAGTGCCAGTTTCCAAACAAAGCTCTGTGTCCAGTCAGTAAAGCCAAGTGTTTGAGGAGAGGATGACCAGCAAGGCAAAAGTGAGGAGAACCAACAAACAAGTGCTTACAATTCAAGTGCTGGAGAGGAGAAAATAAAATATAAACAGTATGTAATAACTGTACCAATAGGAGTCTGTAAGAGTTAGAAACTTCTATGAAAACACTTTCAAATAAAAGCCATAAATCAAACTCCTCTTGTAACTGCATATTATTTGAACATGTTGAAGGGGGAAGAACCAAAACGAGGCAGAACGTGCTTCAGAAAGAACAAAATGCTCTTTATTTCTATTATAAAACTTAATTAGAAATAACACTTCTGACAGAATGGATACTAAACTGTAGGGATGGGACATGCAGAAAGAATTTAGTGTTTTTACTTTTACTAAACCGGCTCTTTAGTGTTTACATATTTTCCTGTATATTAAAAATGTAGAAAAAGAAAGAAAAAGAAAGAAAAAGAAGGAAAATTTGGATTTTTTGGGGTTTACCACCTTAGACGTTTTGATATTTAGATAGACGCTTAGATATTTATCCAAGCTACATGCCTTAGTGACCTCTGACCTTGCAACCGGTAGTCAAGGATGACAGACACCCAATTATTCTGACCATTAACAGCATCTGAACGAATTTATGCATACTGTATTACACCATGGATAAATATGTAAACTGCCTATGAAGTGTAAGCCAAATTCCCCGTAGTTAATTCCTGCACAGTGGAACCAAGGCTATCTTTACCGGTGTCCTGTGTCAGAGTTGGAACAGTTGTTCCGAAGAGCATCAGCATGACGTTAATTGAATTTTTAACTAATACTTTGAAGAATGTATTTGTATTCTGGAATTCCTTTAGCCTCTTAAAATAGAACATATGGGATCAAAATCTCTGTAATACATTGTGACAAGTTGTGGGCACATGTTGATTGTACCATGCCAAAAAACATAAAATACCCAACAGTTGTTCCATCAGCACGTAGGATCACCAGAGCATTTGAGAATAACTGGACATAGAAATCAAAGCCTAGACACATCTGCTTAGCATTTCACGATGAAGTATCACACGGTCAGATAATGTCCCTACTCATGATTTACATTCACTGCAAACAGATGCCTTTCCTCAAAATGCAACTTTATAATGCAACCCTTAAAGAATATCGAATGATTGAAATAAGACTTTTCAAAAGACAGAGAAGTGTCCTCTGTTGTACTCTGTCCAAATAACAGGGACTTCTTGTGTTTCACATCAAAAGTTAATTTTATCTTATAATCTTTTTAATTTCCACGGGTACGTCAATGTTACTTATGGATAAGCCTTCTTGATATCAGCTTCCTCTTATTGGGCCAATAAGACATGTGTGAATTTAATGACACATTGTTCTGATACTGACAGCAGGAAGTTATATGGAGGCACTGCTTTAATTACATATACCCCGGCATAATCCAATTTATAGGCTCTGAAACCTGAAGTCCACAAACATCGCTGGACTGCTCATGATGACAGAGTCATTACCATTCCAGGGATTGAAAGCATAGAGATCGGCCCACCTCTAGCTACACATAAACAGGATTTCTTTACACAAAAGACATGCAGGGTTCACAGAGCTCATCTGACCATTGCACAAGCCCCATATGAATCGCAAAAGCCATTCAGCATCCTCTTGTGGCTAAACTGGGAAAAAAGTAGTTTAAACCTCTCTTAGTGGTAAAATGGCTGTAAATAAACTTGTAGGACCATCATGAGAACAATCCTTAAAATTTTCTATCAAACCACTTTAAATGAGTAGTTTCTATATTAACATGCAGAAACACATTAATCAAATGCTTTCCCCCCCACATTAAATATTAACTAGTAAATAGAAAAAAAGGTTTATGTTTTAGTGCGATATGAGGGATCAATGGATTCAAGACAGCCTAAATTTAAAATAAATCACATTCTATTTAAGATTGTAAAAAGACTAAGTAATAAAATAACTAAAAAAATAAACACATAAATAATCACTTCTAGATGTCTTTAATTTGGGAATGGAAAAACAGGAATTGCAGTGCAGCCTAATGGGATAAAACTTTAAAAGGCTTTGACTGAGGTTCAATCCATTACGTGTTCTACATGAGAGACAAACACAACATAATAAACTTGATAAATATTTATGGGCCACCTAGGCCAATACATTTTTACGTAATTATTAAACTCCATTGTATTGTAAATTGTATTTTTTTGTTTTTACTTAATTTTGCTTGTAATAAAAATTATTGTATACTTCTATAATTATTATTTGATCAATTTTGATTTCACACCCACATTTGTTAAATTAGAAAAGTAAGAATCAAACTCTGATAAATCAGACCTGGATATAAACATCTGCAAAGTGACAGAACTGGGGTCATACTGCATTGTAAAGAGAGTGCTGAGCACAGATGCTTTACCTTCTTAGTGCTGACAGAGCGTCGCAGGGCCCTCGTATTCACTCCTACTCTGTTATTGCTGCCACTCGCAGATGGCAAGGTGGCTGAAGGAGGGCTGCATGGGGCACCAAGGGCTGCAGTCATTCTCTCTGTCGCATTCATCTTTGAGGCAATGTTGTTGTTGTTTTCTGTTAATACCAAAGTGCTTGTGCCCGTGAAATTAGCATGACTTAGCTCTATTACTTCTCCATTCTTGATTTTGTTGAGGTAGTCTTTTAGCATCGCCTGAGTACTCGGCTCACTTAACCAAAAGAGGAAGAGCTCATCGACTTTCATCTTCAGGACAGGTTGAAGCGTTTGTGGTGATGCCATTTCTGGTTTACTTCATGCAGCCAAGATCCTTCCCAAAAAATAAAAATAACCTAAAGAACAAATCAGAAAGGACAGTCAAAATCCTGTGAATTTAGATGTTTGAAGCACGTACTAAGCAATTCACAAATTACTGATGATCTTTCTGTGTGCAAGTATAATATTAAATTGAACTGTACGCAAAAAGCATGTTTATTAATGCATATAAAAATATAAGACGCATATGTTAATAAAAAGTGTACAATCCTACCAAAACAAATGTCCGACCAAAACATCACAGTCCCTGATAGTACTGAAAAACTCTAGTTACTCGCTTCTTTAATCATAAATAACAAAAATATAACACGATGACAGAAAAGTTTTACGTATTTCGCATTTTACAAGATTAATAACAGCTGTAATTATGGTATTGCAACGTAAATTTGTTTCTAAACATCCCACAGCGGAGGACGAAACTAGAGAACAGCAAAAATATCATGTTATGCAAATTCACTTCATTTTTCTCAACCATTCCACATATAAGCCAAATGCAAGCGTTTTAATAAAACTAATAGCTAAACTGTGGCAGTAATAGGAGGGTTTGTTGTTGTTGCTAGCTGACTGCACGCAGCATACACTTCCGAAGCTAACGGACAACGGGTAAATAATTACATAAACACCGCCAGTATTCCATAACATAGACAAACAAAAAGTATTTCTAATCGCTAAAGTCCACCGAAATAAATATAACCGGTTGGCATTACTCTACCTTTTGTTATTAGGATGGGTTTTGGCTGTTTTCGTTCATTCAAATGGGTGCACTTTGAATCAAACTCTCGTTTCCAGGTAACCGGGAAAGTTTATATCGCGAGAGCACAGTGCACGCGCGAAAGATTTGTTCATTCGAAGGAATCAATCGAGCCGATTCACAAGAGGGGCGTGTTCGAACTGATTGAGTTCCCGTTTAAATAGATTAGAGAGTTGAATAATAAGAGTCACTAGATGAAGCGAATGATTTCTGCTCTTGTTCGACTCCAAACGAATCACTCTTTAAAAGGAATGGTTTCTGTCTCTTCAGGTGAAAAAGTTACTGGAGGAATATTACTCAGCAGTCCAATGCCAAAGTTTTCCACCATCAGCAAGTGAAAGATTAATTTATTAAGTTGGCTTGAGAAAGTAATAAAAGTAAATAACAAGAAACAAGATAAATGTATTTTTATTTTTTTGTGCTTCCCCAGACGTATTTATATTAAGTAAACCAAATTTCTGTTTGAATACTCTCACTTGCTTTACTTATTTCATTTCAAACACCTTCTGTTTAAGAATATGTATTATTATTTAAATTGGAAGCTAAATAACAAGTTCTCAACATGCAGTGGACATGCTTTAGACAACAACAACAATCAATTCTAATGATCACAATATTAGACTGTTATATGGAGCCTGCCCTGAAATTTACAATAATACCACGTTAGGCATTGTACCTAACAGAAATTTTTTGATGATGATTAAAAATGATTTTCTCGCAACCATCGCTGTGTTTAAACTAGACTACAACTGTAATAACATAATGCTTAAGGAAAAACACCAAGAAACCATATGATCTACAGCACAGTCTGAAATCCTTAAAAAATGATTGCACCCTGTACCTCATGATTTTTAATAAAAGCACAAAAGGACGCCCTCTTTATTCAAAAAAATTTTAGATTTGTAATTCACATAATAAATCAATGCTGGGTGGGAAGAATGGATTTCACAAGACACTTCAATTGCTCTCAGATGTTTGGATTCTTTATTTGAGATCACAATGGGAAAAAGGAACGACGCTTATGCCTTTGAAAATCCATGGAGATTTTCTCATGCTATATTGATGTTAACGGAACAGTATGAAAAAAAAATTATTTTTTTTTTGATAGTAGACAAACACCATATTTTAGTTGTGTTCTAATTGCACCTGTCTTTTTGTTTCTACCTTTCAGAAAATACAGTGAGTTTGTATAAACAATCATAAGGAATGAGTAAACTGATTTTATATATTTAAAAAAAAGACTGCAGGTTAGCACTTGTAATTTGTATGATCATACTTCACCAGAACACACCTACCCACATACTAGCATGTTCATTATTATTACACTTAAAGAAGAATTCTATATCAGTTAGTACATTAATGCCTAAAACACAGATATATCAGATGACTGGTAGAAATCTGAAACGCATCTTTCTGTGGCTACATTACCCGGGCGAAACCACAATATCTATTTTAGCTTTTAACTTTGGAAAACCTTTCAGGTCTCGTAGGTGAGTGCTGGATATGATTTACAGGCATGTCGCATGAGAACTACACTAAAAATACATACCTTTCCATTTTGAGTTCACAGAGAACTTTATTATTTGTTTTACAGCAAGGTTCTGAACTGTAAACATTATTATGCACATAATCCTTTTATTGTTTTATTTAATCACACTCAAGTACCAAGGTCAAGTAGCATGTCATCAATATTAATCCAAGAACATCACAGTATTTAAAGCTATTTGTTTGTTGATGTGCTATTAACTGTATTTAAAGGCAGATAAGCCAGTTTCCTTTCAAGATAAAAAGAAATGGACATTACATCATTGCGTGAATTATTTCATGCATTAACTTAATTGCCCCCTAAATGCTTCCTACAAAAATGAGTAACCTATTTTGGAAAAATGTGTTTCATCTATTAATTGACTTGAGATTTCAATCTAAGTTTTTTTCCTTAAACATGAGAAGAAAAGTCATGCGATTCCCCCCATAATGCTGGACAAAGAGCCGTTTCTTTCCCTGACGTGCCACGTGAATGTGGAAATAGGTTTAGGTTCATTTTGCCAAAGACTTTACAGCATATTCATCCCTGGTTAAAAAAGGTAAAAGAGTCTGCTTGAGCCCCCGGGGGCCTGGGGACCCGGGCCCCACTTTTGAACACGCATCACATCACTCTTTCATTTCAGCTCCCAGAATTTCATCATTCATTTCACATTATCTGAAGGTCTCTCATAGGGAGCTTTGCTCGCTGTCGAGACGCCTCTGTTGCTTCAAGATCTCTTTGAATAATTCAGAAAAAGCAGGAGAAGATTAGAAGGCATTGGATTTGACTGCGTGAAGTATCAGTCCAACAACTCCCATCATAGTTATCAATGGATCTGTGCTCAGGCAGACTGTGGTAGTTGTGGTTCAGATGTATTTAAAGTGGTGTAATATCTCGTTGATGTGAGTGACAAGGTGTAGATTGAGAATTTAACTCACCTCTGCATCACAAAAATCAATGGAAGTATAAATACAGTTTAAATGTCATATACGCTATCATTCAGAGCTACATCCCGAGCTCAGCACAGCTCACGTTCAGATTTTTTTGAATATCTATGATCTGCTGTACAAACTGAAATGCAATAGGGCTCTGCAATTAGTTTTTTGTTGACGTCCAAACCAACTAGGCAGACAAAGTTTAGCTTATACATTATCGAGTTGATCACTTTTTGTGTAGGTAAAAACAACTTCTATTCACACATATGCATGTTATGCATGGAAAATAAGTAACTTGCAATAAAATGAGAAAGACTGCAATTAACAAGCTTTAATGGCCTACAATTAGAGCCTGAATTGAACATGAGGCAAATTGTCACCAGTAATACCACGTTGAATTTCTTTTTCTGCCTAAGTATTCATAATAACCATTTAATGTGAGAGGTTATGTTATTATTATTTTAAACGGGCCACAATTTGTCGTGAAATTAATCACACATTGAAACTTAATTTTTTTAATGAGCATGAAAACTCAGTGATGTCTTATCAAAGGCAGCAAACTGTGATCTTTCAATAGAGGCAATATTCTCTTTATCTCTGCCAAAGAATGTCTCCTTTGACCACAGCAGGATCTAATTTGTGAGCATCTTCGCTACGTGTGATAAAAATTCCAAAAGTTCTCAGAAATTCACCCTAACAAGTGTTTCCATCTGGTTCATGTGCAGAAATATAGGCTATGTATATACATGTGGATTTTACATTACATACATATTATACAGTATGGGTCTCTGTGTATTAGTGTGAGTGTGTGTATATGAAAAAAAAAAAAAATTAAAAACATATAAATACATATAAATATATATAATAGTCTATACATATAAAAAAAAAATGTCTGCATTTTTTGTTCTTCAAACTTTCAGCGCTTTTTGGTAATGTACATATATCTGCAGCTCGGGCCTTTGTGTCTGTCAGATCACATGATCTCATGGAAACGTGTTCTGTCTTATTCCTAAAACATTATTCCACCTCACCTTCTCAGAGACGTTTGTCATGACGTCTGGGATGTAAAGATCTAGTTCTTATAATTAGGCCGTGAGTCAATCCGCTCAAAGTGCTTCAGTTACAAATGTACGGTACCATGGAAACAGATATGGCTGACTGTATAGTAAAATGAGACAAAAACCCCTTTTCGAGGACAGTATACCCTTCTCAGCCATTGTATATTCTTGAGGAAGTATCTGTTTGATACGTGCTGAAAAGGACACATACTTTTCACATCACAAGAGGCTAAAGCCTTGGCACTGCTCCTTGAAAAAGGATGAAAACAAGCCGTCTAGTCGGACAGAATCAATGTAAAGCAATTACATTAGCAACCCCGGGAGCAGGCAGCATGTGTACCTGTGCAGCATGTAGACAGTGGAGACTGCAGTGACGGCCTGCTTTGCTCTTTTCAAGCATCTGCGGAAATCTGCATCTGCAGGAGGCTGTAAGCATATGAAATCACTCAGATGTGAAATATCAAAAACATGTCTTAAACTGTCTGTATCTGTGTATGGGAGGTACAGACAACAGAAATGCGTGAGCATACATGAGCTTATTCGAGGTCTGATATCGAACGTGTGCCCTCCTACAGAAATTACATTCATTGTCTGTGTTATTGCTAATCACTGGTAGAGCACGTTGTTCACAGCAGGGAAAAAGAGGGCCACTGAGAACAAGCCTGACTGATTCCCACTGTGCTAGTGCATGCAGGATATGCGAATAAATCCTCTTATTTGCATGCTTGATTTGCAACATGTTTTGCTCGTTTTCGCTGTTCTTTGTTCTTGTTTACTCAAATTGCGAGACAATTAAAGGACACGCATGTTGATGCAGATCGGCTTTCTTAAACTTGTTTTCAGTCACAGCACCATTATACATAATTTGATTACACAAGTGCCAGAAATACGTGCCAACGTTTCACATGCTATGTCTGTTTGTTTTCTGATTTAATAACAATATAACAAACGAAATGTGTGTATTGTCACTGGCGCAGCTTGTCTGAAGTTAGCTAAGAACGTGCAGTGTCTGAAGTTCGATTTAAAAACGCTGTTGCGTCATTACTCCACTAGATGGCACTACACGCTATTTATATCTTCAAACAGACAACAGAGCAAAGATTTTTACTTAATAATACTTAGAGACACCGAGGTTAGGAAAACAAACCAACAAAGAAATCACACCTGCCAAAATATTTTGAAATTTGAATTAGTCTGCTATCTTTAAAAAAAATCTTTGAACATTAGATTAAAATGGCAATTGTCAACAGTCAGAAACACTCTCATGAAGGTGAAAGAGCGGTAAAATAGGCTTAAAATAAACTTGCCAAAGGAAAAAAAAAAAACCATCAAAGCTTTTATTACAACACACATCATACAAATTCTTTAAAAACTGTGGGTCAAGAACAAACTGACAAAAAAAAAAAAAAAATTCACATGGCTTTTTACATATCTCTGGATATCAAACAATCAAAAGCCTTTCTGTCAAACGTATTACCAGTAAGACAGGGTCACTGACTGCTTCTTTGTCCTGAAATAAAAAATATAGGCTATATTTAGGGCACAATGGGTCCAGCTGTCCATGAATGTTTTACCTCTTATATACACTACATTTTATATTTTGTAGGGTTTTTCTGTGAAGTCTTAACTGCAAATGGGTATTGAATTCTTCCAGTATAACTGGCCAAAAAGATACATTTAATGGAGCACACTGACATCGTAGACGTGCAGGTTGTCATGATGTGATCCTATCATTACTCAACCACTACTGTTTAAAGACTTTTCAGCAAAATTAATAAAAGATTATGAAACACACAAAAGTGAAAGAAACAGAGATAAGAAACTGTGAATGATATACAGGCAAAATTATCAAACACCTTCCTTAGCATTTTGTCTTAGCATCTTATATGCGGAGACAATCTAGCTTTATTACAAACTGTAGATGAGCATTGTATTGTATATATATATAGTTATATATATATATATATATATATATATATATATAAAAATATATATATGATGGGACAACACAGCTTAAAAATGGTCATTGTAGATCTAATCGTAGTTTGAAGGACAGAATTAACTACATTTTTCAAAGATAACAGTATTCAAACAAATATTTGTATAATCATGCCTAAAAATAATGCAGTTATGACAACATTTGTATGTCCTGGTGTCCTTTATATATTTATTGATTGTAGCATAATTCAGCTTACGTTATGGTCTTAATTACACTTTTATATATTTATAAAATATAAATGTTTCAATATAACCATATCTCTCAGCTAAGAGACAATCTGGGAGAGATCAGCTTTACAATGAATGTCAGCAATAAATAAGGATACTGCATTACATGAAATTTTTTGATAAAATAACTTTTATTATTCACATAAAAGTCCAAATGTACACTTAATAAAACTAGCGTCGCTCTAGGGTTCCAAAAGCAAGCCTACAAGTGAGGAAAACATGCGACAGAGAGCGACTGTCCAGACGGCCAGACTGTTCAACGCTGCCTTCTATTATGATGTCAGCGCCTGGGTTGAATAGCATTCAATATCTCAAAGACGGCCGTTAGTGGAACATCAATAGAATAATATAGAGCAACACTAAACAGTCATTGCTCATAGTAGCCCAGTTCATTTGCTCATTGATTTATTGATATTTCACTGCTTAATACAATTAAAGCGCAGCAATTAGGGGCGCTGAAAAACAGGTTGTTTGTGTTATTATGTTGCCCTGAAAGCATCTATCCACCCTGAGGCTGTGCCCCTCCCTGGACGTCATCTCTCAATATGATTATGATATATGTTGACCAAACCATATCACTGGATGATTCTAACGCAGGATGCAGCAGAGATCTTTTCAGGAAACCATCCATCTGCCCGAGAAAAATAATTAAGAACCAAATCCACAGTGGCCAATGTAAAATAAATATAAGCATAAAGCAGTCACGACACCCTTCTCAGCATGAAAATTAGTGAGTGCAGTAATTTTCTAAACAGGTTTTGAGATTGAATTTCAACCTCAAGTGTGAAGCTCCCGTGGTGAGAAAAACACAACTGTCAGTCCAATAAAAAAGCTAAATAAAACACAAAAGAATGAAGAGGACAAGGACAAACAATCTTTTATTGGTTGCCTCCAAAAATAAGCTTGTTGATTTCTTATCACGATTAACAAATAAACAGCAAATCATTATCTTGCACTCAGGTGTTAAAAAAAAAAAAAAGACACAAACCAATAATTTAGGCCCATTTATTTACTTTCAACCCTGGCTGTCTCGATTGCAAATCAAAATAAAACACAAGGAACGGTCGTGGAATGACAAAAAGTAAAATTGTTCTCTACAGCCGGTGTCGGTCTACTGGGGTTTGAGCTATCGAGGTACTCAGCTGTCAGAGTAGTAGATATAGGGAGATTTGAGAGCAGATTAATAGACTGCTTTGTGGGTTCTCTCCCTCATTTCTGCTCCCTTCCTGTTTTTTAATTCATGCAAAATTGGAATGAAAACCTTAGTAGCAACATGCAGATTCTTATGCAAAGCAGATTTACCTATGGTGCACGGACTGCTGCGTTTGGCTTTGATCTGTGTTTCTGACACTCTCCAACTATAAAGAAGAAAAGAACTTAAAAACCGTAAAGGCTCTTAATTGAACCGAACATAAAAGAAGATACATGGTGTTAATTGGTCTATGCTAAGAATAATTCAGGCCTTGGAGACTACTGTCCCTTACCGGCCCCCCTGCCAAAGTGTCAAGATTTACATCTTTAATTCAAGATTTCCCCGTATTAATTACCTCTCAGCAAGATGTGAATCAGTTCATTATAAAGTATAATAAACGCCAAATATATATATTTTTTCTGGTCTGCGAATATCAGTTTTCTTCAGTGAGCACGGTGAAATGTTTCCACTCTTTTTTCCCCCACCACATATTTTTGAGAGAAACTTAATAAACAATTTATTTCTTGATACTTCGCACTGAAGGCAGGTTTATTGATATAAATGCATATAAGCAAATTTTGATAATAAATATGTGGAAGCCCATTACCTTAAACTGAAACACAGAGAGCCTTTTGCTGACACGCAGTGTTGAAAACCAGAAAATGGTGCTAAACGTCAAAAGCCTGAAATGTTAATTTCGAATTCAAATAGTTGTAATCAAGTTAAAATATATACAAATAAACAGCAGAGAGATTATATTTGCCATAAGCACTGAAAATTCAATTTGATTTAATTAAGGCTATGAACTTTTCACAAGATTTTAGAGAAACGAAACTACAAGAACAAATAATTTTCACTTACGAAAAATAGACAAAGTGTGACAAACTAAAACCCACGTGAATGCCTAAAGGGCTTCGGCATCTTCCATTCAGCGCAATGCTGAAAACAAATCTATCGGCTCAGCGGCCATGAGACCATTTGAAATTCTACCTCTGCTTCAGACCGCGTTCCTCGGGTATGGCACTGTTAGGGCTGAGCATGTTTCATTGTAAAGTAAAGCAATTTCAACACTCCACCCCCTTTGTGACCTTTCATTATCACAGCCCAGTACGTGGCTCCTCTATCCCAGAATCCTCGGCTCACCGCTGAAGATGATAGATGGGACAGTAGAAGCTGCTGGACAACACTAGCATTTAGGGAGGCAGAGCATCACACATTAGCACTAATATCCAACAATACAAGCGTAAGGTAACTGCATTGCACTAACCTCGCAAGAGCATGCTAAGCATTATGTCTTCTTGGGTTAGATTTGGAGGTGAACATATGCAGTGCATTAAGCTATATGCTGGGTGTGTAAACATATACATTTTATTTTTAAGATCTTACAGTCATTTTTTGACACAAAGTGCGTGATTTTACAGTGGTAAAAATGATTTGATAAGGAAACCTGCAGGGACGTATTAATTAAAAAAAGAGAGAATCTAATTAACATTCTGCAGTGACTTAAAAGCTGAATATTATTAGAGCTGCAACCATCAGTGTGATGAAAAGAGAAACATGACAGTGAAATTTAAATTCAAAGAGCTGCGAATAATGTACACACAGATCAAAAGAATAAACAGTGGGAAAAAAAATAACACCACAAAGTTTAATTTCCCTGCCATGCGAGAACGAGTACAAAAGCGCTAGGAGAGAGCGCTCTCACAAACAACAGTCTGCTCGCTGATGAGCTCTAATGCTGCCAATTAAAAGGTGTCACAAACAGACACGCTAGGAGCGCCACATCCCGAGATTCGTCTGCTCTCATGTGGCCTAAATTCTCTAGATCAATGGCTTCGCCCGCATCGCCGAAAAACAAACCAATATGCTCATAATTTTGTCCGTGAGAAATGTTTCATCCTTCACCTTGAGTTTGCATCGGCCCTTCGGCTAATCTGCTGCATGTTGAACCCGCTAGTCATTCCTAGCGGTGTACATTTAAAGCGTATTAGCATTTGTCCCTGCAGTGCGTCTGGGTGCCAAAGAGCCTGTAATTATTATTCATTAGTATTCATTAGTGCTGGGTCCTGCCCGGTGTGTAGCTCATGTTGAATCAGCTCTGGTGTTAGATTTCTGACGAGGCCTGGGTGTGCAGGTCAGGGAGGATTCCTTAATTAGGCTTACAAGTCACAAGTTATTTTCCACGCTCTACACGCGAGGTTAAGAACGCTACGGTGCTTTCACTCTAGGACGACGAGAGGAGAGAAAGCAAGGATAAAAAGAAAACGTGGCTTCCATCTCTGGCGTCCATCGCCTGTCTTGTTGCATTGGATGAGTGTGATTAGTTCAGCAGGCTACGTTCATTATGCGTTTGGCCAGATGAGAAGCTTTTTACTTTTTCATCTAACTTTAATTTAAAATGCATGCTCATTGAGGACGTCCGGTCTGTGGAAAAAAACCTCAGGATGGCTCGTGAGCTTGCTGAGAATTCTGGCTCGGCTACAGAGGGTTTATCATCAAACTGCTCAGCAAAACAAAGAGATGCTAATGCTCCAGAGGGACATGAGATCAAGTACGTATAGGAGGTCCACCGTCTGCAAAATAAAAAATAAAAATCAGACTTCTCCCTGGCCTCCGTGTCAGAAACTTGGTATTTAGAAACAAATTTGTGTCATTGGAGAGCTGCTGCATTGCGTCGCCCTGTTGAGCAAGAACGAGCTCGGCTCACTGAGTCTGGGTGGTGGATTGAGAGCATTTTAGCGACTGTAAATATTGCATCATTATAATTGCATCACGGCTGTATTCAAGTCAACAAATACGTAAACATCTAAAACATTTTTTTATGGTGTCGCCAAATGAGTCTCGCAGGGTGGCGGTCAGATGCAACACTGCTACGTTGCACTTTAAAGAGATAGTTCACCAAAAAATGAAAATACTGTCATCATTTGCCCACTCTCACATCGTTCCAAACCTGCAAGATCTGTTTGGGAGGAAAACAAAGGAAGATGTAATGAAAATCAGTAATTGACAGCTAATATTAGATTTTACAGCGACGTAATTGTGTTTGAAAGTGTCTGTACAATATAAAATAAAGAGCTTGATTTTATATTACAGGCATATAATGAGAGCCAGTAAGGATCCTTCCGTAAGTAATCACATTCACAAGTGAATCTAAATGAAAAAATATCGCTGCTGTTGACCATTTGGACAATGTGTCCCTGAAGAGCATCTACAAAGCACTGAGAAAGGGATATTCTCAATTACTCTCCCCATAATGGGAACAATTGTTTCTCGGTCTCAACTGTTTATCATTGCGGTTATCGAGACGTTTATGGTATTCACAATGGAGCAGAAATAATGAGAGAGGAGTGGGTGGGTTAAACATCAGGGTGAACTCGCATTATTCCAACCCCCATCAGCATCAGAGAACCATAAAACCCCACAAATGATAATTGTTATGGTCGATGCATGTAGGAGGGTGGATTGTTAGCTGGAGCTGAATTTCCCTGCATGGTTTGCACTGCACAGCTAATTGTGTAATTGTTAGCATGACTGAGTGCGCTTCTTCCAGGCACGCCGGTGGCTCTGGAAAGGACCAAAGTATAACTGAATTAATCTAATCAGAAAATAATTATGCTTGCCCCAGAGAGAGTTGGCACAAATTTATCAAGGTTTTTTTTTGCTAAGCATGCCGCAGAGATAGGATTTACCCATCAGTCCGGGTCCCGGATCCTAAAGCGGACGCGAGCCCGCCAGGGGGTCACACGTTTGCACGAGCGGTGTACACCTTCAGACAAAACGCGGCAAAGACGTCCCAATCCCAACGTCACTTAAGTTTAATTTGAGACACATATACGTACAAAGGTATGACGTTCCTCGAGATCCTCCCAAAAAGAAAGCGCCTCCCACCCACAAGCCAACTGCAAGTCCCCCGTAAGAAGATCCCAAAACGCATCTGAACGGATGACATCTTCCCGCGTCTCAAGTGCGTGCGTCTTCCTTTAGATAAATGACACCGCTATATAGGTGCGCTTGACAGCTTTCAGATTGGAGCAGAGAAGAGAGAACTTTTTAAGTGAGATGGGTTAGCTGGGTAAATCTATCAAGGGGTCTGTCCTGGGAGAGAGGCGGGAGAGGGGGCTATGAAGAGCCCCGCTGCGCAGCAAGCTTCCATGCTGCGCACATCCTCGGCTCTCTGACAGTTGTGCTCAGCCTTCACTGTAATAATGAATAAAAGGAAACTCCCTGTAGATTACATATCTTCCATGTTTTGACATTGACCTTAATACATAATTTAACCACAAAGCCTGAAGAGTGTGTAACAAGATAAGATAAGACCAGAAGAAAACCAGCAAACAGGGGTGATGCTAAGTTGCAAATTGGATCCAAGAGGACACAACCGGAGAAATAAGGAGGAGAGGGACGAGTGACAAGGCGAGAGAGGGAGAGTGCGTATGTGTGAAGAGCGATGCTCCAGAGGGCCTGGTGGAAAATATGTCTTGAGCTCCTTAAAGAGCTCAGGGAGCTGTTGAACAGCCTAAGCAGCGCTCCCGATGCCACCTAGTTAATAATTGCTCAGATTGGCTGCTCTGAGCACAGACGTGCTACTGGCATCTGTGTTCCCATGAACGCCATAGAAAGGCTGCACCGTTTCACCTCTTTCTAAATTCCTAGCGGCCCAACGAGTGGTCGGTCTTAATGGCGTAGCGTTTGTACCGCATTTCTACTGAATAAAATGTGCATTCATGTGCGCGCTGAAGATTTTTCATCTTATAAATTTGTTGTCAAGTCTGTTTTCTCAACATTTGGTGGGCTGGTGAAGGCTTTCGCTTGCGTCAATGTCTGTGTATGTGGCGTTGTGAGCGATGAGACAGCCCCTTTGGAGCGCTTGTTGAACTCTTGTATCTGCTGTGCATGCACTATATGACAGGAAAGGGACAGCCGTAAAGAGCCATCACGTCAAATTGGTGTCATCGCATGACAATTCAGTGTGACATGCTGCTACTCCATAAATTTGAAGAAAATGTCACGCGGAGCTCTGTTTTGACCTTCCTTTAGCATGAAACTGTCTCCCTGGAAGAGAATGTTTTTCTTTACAGGACTTTCTAGTAAGTGAAAAAATAAAATGTTAATATTTTGACTCAAGTCGAGGCTTTTTTCTTACTGAGTGAAAAAAAAAACTATTATTAGCATTACTTTTTTTTCCTAAACCAGACATCTTACACATATTTTCCCAGCACTGATTACTTATACTTAGCGTCAGCCCAAATGCACTCACATATCAAAACATTAGATGGCAGCACGGAATATCCCAGAATTCATGCTAATGCTTGACACTGACTATGCAAATGAGGACTGCACATGCTTTCCTACTACTTTTGAAGGAAGAGTTCCAACCCATTCTCAATGGAAATTTTTGAATCTGGCTACATTCCTGCAAAGCACTGGAAAAATATGCTTTGGCAGCAAAACATCAACAAATTATGATTACAGGGGTTGATTAGGACTACAGATTGATTGATATAAAGCAATGTTTTGCATACTTCCTTGCACAATACTCAAAACACTTTTATCAAAATGCATGATTTGTAAACAAATACTTTTTGGCCTTTGGATCACATAAGTAGTGCACCTGGTAAAAAAAACAAAACAAAACAAAAAAATTTAAAAGTGAAACACAAATCACAACACTCCAGAAAAACAAAAAACAAACAAAAAGCAGAATGATTGCAATAAAATGCATAACAAAATGACAATCACATTTAGCTTTCTAAAAACATTGAACAAGCTATTTAGTACCAGGTCACATCTGCAATGGAGAAGAATTGCTTTGCTTATAATGCCTATTGTGGTCATGTCACTTGAAAAGTGCAGGGCAATGTACTTGGAGCAACGTATTTCAAGTTTTGCAGAAAATTAGCCACACATTTCTAATTAACGTGGGTTGGATAAAAAATTATGAAAAACCAAAAATGAAAATTCTGTCATTATTTACTAGAAAATGTCTTTACTTTGTCTTTATTTATTAGAAAATGTTTTGTATTTATTTATTTTATAAATACCTTTTATTCAATAAAAGTCAATGGGGCTCAGTGGGCTCTGTTGACTTAAATTTGATCTTAGAAGTGTCTTAACGATCATGATTAATCGAATTCAAAATAAAAGTTTTTTTTACATAATATATGAGTGTGTACTGTGTACATTCATTATTACAAACACATGCATATATATATATATATATATAAATATATATATATATATATATATATAAAATACAAGAATATTATATATAAATATAATATATTGTATTGAATGTGTATACAAGTAAATATTTTCAAAATATACACTGAAAATGTGTGTGTTTATACATACAATACAAATAAACAGTACACATCCATATATTATGTAAACAAATACTGTTATTCTGTATGTGATCAATCATTTGTCAGCACTAATCTACTGTATATAAACTAATTATAATCTATTTCGATCCTCTGCAAAAAAAAAAAAAAAAAAGAAGGCCAGATTTGAAGTAAATAATACAATTTAAATTTTTGACTGAGCTATCCTATTAAAGCATGCATTACCTTTATGTCGGGCTGCAATAATTAAGAAACCCTAATTGCAGGCTCCGTTTGTTGTGTGTAAAAACAAATTCCTCAGGAGTTGCCCTTAAGGGCACGGCACACAGCATAAAAATCAGTGATGATGCAAGGCGTAAGGTTCTTAAGATCTCCTTTGCATCGCAAGCAAGCTGGGATTCTCATTATGATGATGATAAGGATGATGATGATGGGAGCTATAAATACGAAGATGGCTGAATAGGAGAACCCCAAATCTCCCCTGCAGCTGGACAGTGACCTCCCCCCCTCCCCTTTAGTTCTCAGCGGGGGCGCCTGGCTGAGGAGCCCCCACCTCCCCTCCCCTAATATCCAGCCAGCTTCACTCCACAGCGCCATTTGAAGTCCTGGAGCCCAGTCTGCATATTAACTAACTACTGCAAATGTGAGCCGAGAAGGCCGATAAATAAAAGATTTGTGAGGTTTGTGGGCTCTCTCGCTCTCGCACTCTATCAGCCAAGCCCCAGAGCCTGCCCTGTCACACCAGATGGAAGGCCCTCGAGACCCCGACTTGGCCGCCTTACAACTGGCTCTGAAGCGGCTCCAAACAGCTCCAGCTGTGTGCCAGGGCCCTCGCCATCGGTGCGACGTTGGCCGAGGATGGAATGAGGCTTTCTAGGGAGAGGGAGGTGCACTGTCAGTACAGCACTCATCCAATCAGCCTGTAAACAGACTCATTTGACACCAGTAATTGGAGGGAGATCAGAAGACTTCAGCCAAGAGGGGGTGGGGGGGTTGATCCTATCAGAAAATGTTCTCCCAGATCAAAGATTTACACTCTAAAATCCTTGATTATGTGACATGGAGACACATTAGATGCATTTTTCCTTGCACTGGCAGGGAGAGATGAGCCGCATGGACAGCGCCAGAAAATCCAGCTGATCAGCTACGTTTGTTGGCATAATGTGGCGCTTTACTGAGGAGGGGAATTAGCAAAACTGCACAAACGGCATTACGGAACGCAGAGGCCCATGATTTTGTTGGCAATTAAGTTAAAAAGGAGGCTTACAAGTAGAAAAAGGCCTGGAGAAGCATCTCAGAATTCATTGTTCTATCCAATTGATATTCAACTTGGCAATTTTGTTTGGCAATGTTTTCTTTTCTCTTTAACTTCGTGTCTAGAAGCCAGCACATCATTTGAGCTCCTGATACTTGTGCACAGAGTATTATGTGCATCTCCTCACTGACTAAAAAACCTGCCCGCTAATGATCAACCACCTGCACAATGGAGTTTCGTTGCCCTATTAGCTTTCATGTCTGAACCTCCAGACTCAACTTCCTCGTCTGCTTTATTCTACACGGACACACTCGTCTTGGTGTTTTTGGACTTGAATAGGAGCTAGTTTGCAAAGAACTTATTTTTTCGTGGAGAGCGGCGAACGTTATGAAGATTTAACTTTCTCCCTTTGATTCCCTCCTGACACTCATCCTTCAGCCTCTCTTTAAAGTCCCACTTTTAAACCCTAATGGCTGTCATGTCATTTTGTTCTCCAGACTCTTACTCAAAGTGTCATTGGCATAATGGTCGTCCGCCGTTGGCCTCTTTTGATCATCCATGCTGTGTGCGAGAGGTTCTAGTGTGGATACTGGGGGGTAGGAGAGGGGCACTCGACAATCGCCAATCCCCTCACCCATTCTTGGAAGAGAGCGCTTTGACCGGAAATCTAAAATTCACTTTCAAATGGTTCATTTCGTTTAATAGCTTCACAGAAGCAGTACACTCATTAAAATGCGTGAGGAAGACACGTGTCAGATTTTTCCTGTATCAGCATCTCAGGCACATCTCGGGAGAGAGAGACAAGGCCCCACCCTCACCTCGCTGCTACCAGCTCCGGATCCATCAATGCACACATCCAGGCCTGGAAAATGGCCATCTAGATGGTCCTGAAACTTCTCAGTACGTATATGTATGGAAAAAATAAAACAAAAACAAAAAAGGAATAAATGCATACCAGTCTTTTATGAATCACATCAGAAGGAATGTTCACAATGACAAAGTTTAAGTTGCATGCAGATGCAGCAGCAAATGTTATACAGCAACTATCAAGAGCAGATCTCCTGCCTACGGCTGACATCAGAATGCGCTGACCTCCAGCAATTTCATCACTGTCAGTGTGAACAGGGGTTAAACATATACTAGACTATATCATTTTTAGTACATGAAAAATGTAGTTTTAACTGGCCAGTCTAAAGTCAGACATATAAAGGTTATCCAATTGTTAGCTTCAGAGGAAAAGAAGATAACACAAGAGGAACAGAAAATTTTAAAATTAATGTCAGTATGAAACAACTTTCACCCACAGAAGCAGGGCAAACACCAGCAAAATGATACTTAGCATAAAAAATATAGGCACATCCCCAGAGAAAACAACACAAAGCTACAATATTCTTCCAGTTTTATAGAAACAAAGATTAGGGGTCTGTGAGATTTTTGTTTCTGCATCAAGGACATTTTAAAGTGAAAAAAAAAGACATTAATTAATAATGTTAAACTTTTTTCTCTTTTAAATAAATTCTGTTCTTTCTTTCTATTAATCAAAAAACATAAAGAAAATGTTTTTTAAATATACAGTATACTTGTGTTTGTATTTATATATACATAATAAACATACACGCAAATATATATTATGCTCACCAAAACTTTGATTTCAGATTAATCATTACCCAGCACTAGTTGTATTACTATATAAAAGCATTTAAAACCTATACAAATATTATTAAAATTAAAAATAAAAAAATCATCTTTGCCGTTACAGGACTACATTACATTTTAAAATAGACAACAGAACATTGTAATATTTCACAATATTATTCTTCTATTGTACTTTTGATCAAATTAATTGACTTTCACAAACAATTCAACTTTTTATGACCCCAAGCTTATATATGTATGTACATTATACATATTTTATAGTGAGTTTTACACATTAGAAGATTATCTGAACTCTAAAGGAGTTGTTTGGAATGTGCACAGCGCAAACGATGAAACAAATAGGTTTAAAAAAAACTGCCCTCCAAACTGGCTTTATTTCAAAAGGGCACCTTCAAAGACCAAAGTCAACTTTTGGCTTCCACCAATGCTTCTATATTAATAGGAGCAGGTGAATCTGTGTGGTGTACAGGCATCTTATTTTATACTGCATGCATGATCTTATGTGATGACCCCATTTCACATGTTGAAACAGAGGCTGAATATTGATAAAGCCTCTGCAAAAAAGCAGTGGACTTTTCTGCCAAAAAAGTAAACTTTAGAACAGATACTTTATCAATCAATTTGTTCGTTTGTTTATTTATTTATAAGGCCGAGTCTGCTGAATTTGCCCTGCCTCCCCTACGGAGAACAATGATCAGAGTATGTGGCCAAATGAATGTGATGCAAGGGCTAGAGAATAAAAGACATCTCTTTCAATATCACACTTTCAGCATGTATTGAAAGACATGTCAATTTCACTTACACAGAGTGCTAGAGTTGGAAGAGAACAAGTTTTTCCATCATAAACGCAATGCCATCCAAGTCACTATTGCGCATTACCTAACCTGTATGACTGATACTTAAAACACAGGGAAACAGCAGGAGACACAAGAGGATGGGATTTCAAAGCTCAGCAACATCTCGAAAAAAAAAAAATACAAGGCAACACAATCAGCGCATTCACCAGGAAAGCACACATAAAGGGCAGAGTGAGCTTACCTGTTTCTGTACCATCTACTCGATTCTGCGTTCGCATTGGGGTGGGGGCGGAGGTGGGGGGAGGAATCCATCATATTGTCATGTAATTAGCGAGAAAAATAAATTCTTCAAATGCCGGCCGTCAGGAAGGAAAATCTATACAACAGGAGGATGATAATGTTTGAAAGGGGAGATCTCACAGCTTTTCAAGTGCTCATGTGCTAGCCTGCAGAAATGAATCTCCAGAATTGAAACCTACAACTTCCACATAAATCTGACAGAACTGCCATAGTCTTGCACTGTTGCACGAAATTAACTCAGACATGTGATAGGACAACTTAGACCTGAAATCATGTGGGGGCAAACTCCGTAGAGACGAATCGCCTTTGTTCACCGTTGGACACATTTTTCCCTTCCATTTGGGAATCTGACAAAAGTCATGTTCTGCCCTCTGACTGCTCCCAGGAACTCATCAGCGCTCTGCTTCAGTTCTGCCCGAGCACGGCGCAGGTCTACGAGGCCACCCGGATTTTACACCTTACGAGCAGAACGGCTTCTTGCACTACGCATTTTATTAGGAAAAGCACTCATAAAGACTCTGTTTATGAGCTACATTGCACGAAAACAGCACACGACGGTGAGCCGAATACTGAATAAGCCTGATAGAGGACAAAGCTGACCGATATTGATCATAGTTTCCACTTCCAGAGCTGAGGCGGTTTCTCACACCAGCAGATTTTGTCAGTTTTCAGCGGTAAAACACATCCTTATCTACTATGTACTGCGGTAATTGGCAGACATTATTTCAGTGGTAGACCTCTATTTTTTCTTCGCTAACTTGAGCAACTGGGAATACATGCTAATGGTTCAACAGAGCCTCTGGCTCATACTTCAGCATTCAGCCTCCTGAATGTATGTTTGCTAAATGGCCTCAATTAGGAGTCTGGCAGGAAGACCTCCCTCTCTCCATATAAAGCACATGTTGTCCATCTCGCTCAAACCATTGGTTTATGCCCTTCATTCTTTTCAATGAAAAAGTGTGTCTGTCAGCCGTTCGACGGGGGGAGAAAACCCTCAAGGAAAAAAAAACACAAAAACAATTTGAAATAATGATTTTCGGAGAGCATTGCTTACATATTAACGAGGCTGCGATTATCGTAATAAAAATAGCATCAAACATTTAGCAGATTTTAATTACACTACGCTTAGCTATAATTTGAGCATAATTAATAATAACCCACAGCCATCTACATTAAACCGCTGGAGCTCGTAAACCAGCTCGGTGCAGAAAAAAAGGCTACCAGAGAATGTCACAGCTGCCATTTTTTTTTTTTTTTTTTAACAAATACGTATGTTTGTGCATGATTGATAGGTTAGATTTAAACATAAGCCCGCAATGATATGGCTGCGATCATATGCGTGTGGTGAATAATGCAGTGCCAACAGCTATAGTCTGGTTTCACCTCGCAGTGGAAGTGATGCCAGTTTGTGGCATGGAGCTGCCCATGCAGTCGGACTTGTTGGCTAGTCAGCCTTAATGCCAAACCATGTCAAGTGGGAAGCCGTCAGCCATCATGCAGACAGCTGGATAAACACTGCCAGACTGACCCTCTGAGAAGAGCTCCGCTATGGACACTTTGTGCCGAGAAGTGTCCAAACAAACACAAAAATACAAGTGCATAAACTGAAAATAAACTTTCCGGCCAGCCGCGGCCTGAATACCATTAGACATAATAAACCGGTGGGAGACAGTATCAAAATGGCGTCATGTCAGTGACACCGACATGTATCTTGGTGCTCATTATTATCCTTGAACAGCACCAATTTACATCTAATGCAATGACTAATTCAGATCCAGTGTTGTCAAGAGGCATAGGAAATGCCCTGGCAGAGATGACAGTGTTCCTGTCAGGAGGTGCAGGATGGAGGATTCCTTGGGGCAATGATTTAATGCCCATGTCAAGTATTGCTGTCAGGCTTTCTTAGCCGACCATTAGGATTCAGTATGCGCTGCAATGGACTTGGGCCCTGGCTAGTTGAGATTCATACTTGCATGGAAAGAACGCCCTATTCTGAAGTTATTACCCTTTGGCTGTAAACTAGCATTAAGGCTGCTAAAAAAGGGTAAAAAGAAACACAATTGTGTGACCTAGCAGGGCAACAAGCTAACCATGAGCTTTTCATCATCATGCCTCTTCCTATGTTTGTTCTTTCCAATTTCCAAACATTGTTTATGCCGTGTTTACAGCCTGCTTAGTTATGTCGCAACAACAACCGAATTCGCATAATTTTGTGACTAGACTTAATTCGCTCCATGATATCCAATGATAGATTCTTTCAAAGAGTGAGGGAAATAAAAAAATAGACAGAACATGACAATTTTAAGCACATACAGTACCTTAAAGTTTTGATTGCAAAAAGCTGTCGATCATATCCACTGTTAAAGCCTAAGGAAAAAAAAGAAGAGTTCATTAAACAACAAAACAAAAATGTATGACAACATCACAAATCTATATTGTTACATACTAAAATATGAATCCATTGTTTCAGTCAACAAATATTATATTTCACATCACAAAAATAAAAAAAGATGGAAATATTCTGAAACTGTGATCTAAATACATATTATTATAGAAATGGGAGACGGGGCTAGTTGTCACATTTTCTTTTTACTTGTAAAAATTCCTCATTCCTTTATGAAAGTTAATTGCAAGAGCATACTTTAAAGTCTTGATTACGAACAGCTGTTGCATACACCCACTGTTAAAGCTTAACCCATGTTTATCTATATAGTTGCATGTTGTCACAATGGAACCTTCCATTAAACCATATTATTGGTAGAATTACAGAAAAAAACTAATTCAACCTTCCAGTTATAATTCATGTTCATCGGTTCCGAGCAAAATTTCAGTTCCAATTTACAATTCCTTTCCAAGAATGATAGTTTATTATGTTAACTTGCTATAGCAACAAAGACATGACAACGTTATCGTTTTAGCTTCAGTCCTTAATTGACCTTTCTTGAATTAGGTGTTTGATACCAACATACAACATAATTAGATTTTTTAAAACTTTATACTAAATAAAATATAGCCCTGGTGACAACTAGCCCCAGTTTCCCCTTATTCAAAATATCCTGTGTATCCTCAGGAAAGAGACACATCCAACACAGACATGTATTTGACAGCTCCAAACATTATAATTGCCTGCAGTGCAAAAGTATTCAGTGACTCCATACGCACCTGTAATCTATTCAAGACACAGTCCATATGGACATTCCTGTAAAATGACAACTTGTTCTTGCTCCGGACAGAAGACCTACTCGAACATGTGGTAGAAGCTAATGTAAAGGTACTGTACATCTTGACACATACCCTTCTCCAGAGTTGAGAGCGGGCCAGGTTGATCTGGAATGTCCATCAGTGAGCCGAGCCTGTGGCTTGCCGGTGCTCCCTCTTTCCTTCATTAACCTACGAGCCCCGTCTGGTTCCCCCCGGAGTCTCCGCCAAGGGTGTGAAGCCTTCTCATACGGGCCTATGATGAATGACTTCTGCTGGTGCTGCTTAATGAGTTTGTGGAACGAGTGCTTTGTTATGTTTTCATGTGGTTTCACTAACTCCACAGCATTCCTGGGAATTTGCAGGACGTGGGCCGGTTAACCATATTATTTTATCAGCAGAGTCCACCAATTACCTCTCCTATAGTGGCAAAAGTTTTGTGTTGTGCACGTGCAATGCATAGCCAAATAAATCCAACGGGACACCCCGTGATCTTGCCCACCGCACTATTCCCTTATTGACCTCATTATAACTTTGCTACATAAACACTACAACTTTGCACAGGACGATTTGTGCCACCTGTTAAATATGCATTGCTGAAAAAACATGGTGCACAGAGGAACTTGCACAACCTGTGGAATATTCTGAAATATACGTCCCACAGAGTGTTGTAAAAGTAACTAGGGTTAAGTCAATATTTGATAATACAAAAGAATAAAACATTTTCAGCGTAATCACACATGCGGTTGACGTTTTGCAAGGTCACTACTCATAGGGTGAGATCTTGGTGTATAAACCCATCCACGAACATTTAATAATGCAAAATACATTGACACAGCCTGGCATCACTTTTCCAATAAAACTAAAAATTCTCCACAAAGCAACCTGACTGTTGGTCTTCCTTGAAGTCGTAATGAACATTAATTGCCAGTGGAATGCAGTGTGCATGTTTAGCTTAATATTTTCTCTGCCCATATGAACTGGAGCTGAACGCAGCTGATTACCACATTCGCAACGCTTGGGCTGCAAAAGAAAGGACACATTCAATTTACTGCACCACATGGACACAGGAAACCAATTAGGGCCAGAGAATGATAAATGGCCATTTTATAAGCAGTTTGCTTGATTTTCCTATTAAATAAGAACCAGTACATTTTCCACTTCAGAGCCAGCAGCAACAGGGGATTCACTTAGAGCTAACACAAGGGCCTCGCACAGACCCTGCACAGAGGAAAATGACTTTTACAGCTTTAAACAGACAATCCTGACAGGCTCCAGTATTTTTATTTTTTTGGTAACTTTCAAACACAGGCACTCCGAAATAGGAACTCTGTACCACACAAACACATTAATGATGGGGACAGGGTATTTAAAGGGGTCATTTACATGTTATTTGAACATAAATGTGTGTTGGCAGTGTTTGTACATATCCACCCTAAAATGATAAAAATCCACCCAGCGTTTCTTTTTTACTCCCTACAAATAATATCCCCTTTCTTAAATCCAGCTGTTCTCAGTTTCTTGGCTATGTGACATCACACATATCCAGGCCCCACTGTTGATTGACACTGGCTTTTTCACTTAGACCCACCCTGAGAGCTGTCATCAGTCCGACATTTTGTTTCAATGACGAAGCAGATTTAGACAAGAATGACTCCTAAGCAATTGAGAGGTTTTGATGTTACGTATTGGATTATGTTTGTTTCTGAAGGCAATGCACAATCTACCTAAAAGCACTCGTGATCCAAGAAGTGAGTCTTTTATGAATCTTTGCAAATGGCCTTTCCTAATAATGTGCTAGTTAGAAAGTTCCACGGCTAAATGTGGATAAAGTTTGCCATCTCATGAGAATTGCTCCTCACCCTTGGGGTAAGCAGAGCTTCTTATGACATGCACTAAAATGGCTCGCTGTTTTCGACAAAGAACATAAGTATAATTGTATTAAGTAATTTTTTTAAGGAGTTGGGTTATAGAGAGGGTGTAAAATTCTTGGCCATTTTGACCCTTTTGTTTGATCAGTTAGGATATTGTTCAGGTCTTTTGACACCTCCTACTGTGTATATTTAGAATGTATTTTTTTTTTTTTTTAAATAATTGTACTCCACTATGCCAGTTTATGCAAACGTCTACCTGTTTTCTATGCAGTTGCATATGGGAGAGCCTGGCACTTAGATTGAACTCGGCATGGTATCAACATGCCAATACAGTTCCTCTCCCGTCATGCCACGCTGTCAGGGAATTCGGCGTCTCTAGCTACCGCTGTTATCCCTGCTCCCTTTCTCTGGCGTGGGAATGAGGAGTAGACAGGAGACAGGGAGAGCACAGGAGATGACAGCCACATAAAACACAATCTCCATTTTTGACAATGGGGACATTTCTGAACTGCAGAGAACATGGTGAAGAATTTAAACACTTTCATCTCATTATAATTATTTCCAAGAACAGACATGAAAAGGAGAATCCAATTTTTTTTCTTTTTGTTTATAAATTGTGGAACACAGATACAATGTTGACAATTCTGATGTTTGTTTTTTTGTAAGGGTTAGAGTTTGGGCTAACGATTTGCCTTTTTTATAAACAAGGGATAATTACAGTTATTATAATAATTATTATTTTAAATTAGACAAACCCTGTATAAAAAAAAATAGAAAAAGGTAAAACTATAATAATAATAAAATTGAAAAAAACAAACAAACAGTAAGTTGGGGACTCCATAAGCATAAAACTCCATGACTTGGGGACTCCATAAAATTAAGTTAAAATTGAACTGAAGAAAAAATGTAAATAATTGAAAAGTTAACATAATCCAAAAACATACATTTTATTTCAGTTGAATAGGCAAGAAATATAATTTTAATTCAGTTTAATGTGCTAAAATATTTAAAGCTAAATCTGAAATACACTTAATAAATACTATAATTAAAATAAATACAATTTTATTTTATATATATATATAAATTACTTATTTAATCAAATTATAGTTTGTTAAATTAAATCAGAAAACAACATTTTAAATATTACTAAAAACTATAATTCTGTACATTGGTCTGAATTAACAAATAAAATAATGCATAAAAATAAGAGCTTTTGTTTAAAAAAAAAGGGATCATATTCAGACCCAAATGTGGGTATTATTATGTAAGAGCTGCAGCTAAAAAGTTATCATTTAACAAAAAAAATGAATATGTAAATAGTAAAGAGAAATTTTGTAAAGCACAATTAGATTAAGACTTATATTGGAGTGGTATTAAATAAATCTATATCACAATTAGACACTAATATGGGTATCCTATAAGAGCTACAATAGCAAAATCTCTCACAGCTGCAAAGTCAGCATGTAAGTTACCAGTCTACAATCAGCCCCATTTTTTGTGTTCAGTCTCCTCCACACGCTATGTACACTTTACTGACCAATGTCCGAAACCCAGCATTGACTGTTATGTGTTATGCTGTGCAGGCCCAAAGCCTGATCAACAAATGGAGAGCGAATACAAAGCCAACACCAATCAATACTTTCCTTTGTGAAGGACTGGAACGTTCTATGTATCCATCAGTCTGAAGTAAGCCAATAACTCAGCCCCTCTCCAAGCCTCAGTGGATTGTGGTCTGACAGTGAAATATGACATAATACCATATCTGTGAATCTGATGTTAATCCAGTGTAGGTCCAGCTGTACAATTCCATTTTATATTGTCAGACTGCTCAGTTTAACAGTGTATGCTCATATACACAAACAATTTCACTTGAATACCACAGACGGCTAGGTCTGACATGCCACGGAGATGCCCTCTAGGGATATAATTATAGAAATAAATACAGTGGAGGCTGTAGCTGTTAATAACTGTGTGATTGTTGACAGTCAGAGTATAGTTTAACATGCACGGTGAGGGGCTGTGGTGTGCGAGGCTCCAGGCTGGTCAAAGAATTGCACTAATGCCCCTGGTCCTGATTTTTCCACACTCCTGTAGACAATGACCTTGTCTATATAAGGACCCTGAGGACCTGAGTTGCATTTCAAAATAGCAAACTGATTCTGACCTTGTAGGATAATGAACAAGGGTATACAAAGTCTGGGATTCTCAGATCTGTTTGCCCAGATCTGAAAGGCCATTCAATTTACAGTTTACTTTATATATATAAATACACACACACACACACACACACACACACAAACATAGGCCTATATACTGCCGTTCAAATGTTTGTAAACACTAAGTCTTTAAATGTTTTTTAGAGAAGTCTCAAGGCTGCATTTATTTGATCAAAAATACAATTTTTTTTTTTTAATATTGTGAAATATTATTATAATTTAAAGTACTGGTTTTCTATTTTAATATACTTAAAATATAATACATTTTTGAGATGCAAAGCTACATCACATGTCACATGATTCTTTAGAAATCATTGAATGTGGTGATTTCGTTTTTGTTGATTTTAATTTCTTTAAAAAAAAAGGGTTTGGAAGGTATAATACACTGCTATATATTACATACTGTTAAAATATATATTTTAAATTAATGCTGCTCTTTTTAACGTTTTATTCATAAACAATTCTTGAAAAAAATATCAAAGTTTTAAATATAGCCTAAGTATTAAAAATGTTAAGGCTTGACGAATCTTGATAAATATAGATAGATATTTTTCTTCCAATGTATTTTATTTTAATTGTATTTCCAGTACAGTATGGTCATCAAAGATATGTATAACGGCACAAATAAGTGTTAGATTTGGGTTACAGCATCCTACAGAATGTACGAAAGTTAGAAAGTGTGATCAAGGAAAGCAACTCAAGTCAATCACAGATGAAGGCAGGAGATAGTCGTTAGGGGACTGCAGCTAAACTAAGCTCCTTAATGGTCTTCAACTTTGAATGGACTTCTGGGTTCAATTATGTCATCAATATTGCATGTCTCAGAACTACTAGATGAGACCCTCAAAACCCTCCCAAAAAAATCAGCCATATGAGCTTTGAGGTCGTACATCAGTAGAATATATCAGAGGGCTTTGTATTAGATGAGATTAGACCTGCCAGCTCCGGCCCCCTTCGTTATAGTGGTCCCATACAGAAGGGACGATTGATCAGTTTGTTTAAGGGAATGTAAATAATGAATTCCCTAGGATTAATTGTGGCCTGGTCAGTAATTGCTGGAGATCACAGCCCCCAATTCCGAACTTCAAACTGCAAGCGTAAAGCGTTAGAGTGAATAATGATGATTTTGACAAAAAGAAAAAGAATTGGGAAATGTAAAGAGGCAGGTAGGCAAGGAGAACGGGGAACAGGGGGAGGGGAGAAAAAGCGCAACTAATGAGGTACAAAGACCTAACGAGTTTGGTGGGGAAAATCGAGTGTTTCCAAAGTCATCTTTAAACTTGGCGAGATGAAACCGAAGCGCGCCAGTTGTTTTTGACAGCTGGGGATGAGTGGGGCCACAGCTCTGAGAGAGGGGTAATTCCCTATTCCTTTTTTATTATCCCCCCTCTGTCTCTCTGCTGGGAGCCCCCTCGTCTCTCTCCCGGTCCCAACATTGATTCTTGAATTAGACTGTTTTATTGAATAATTAATACGGCGCTCCTTGTGATTGATGATTTGCATGGCTTGAATATTAGCTTTTCAATCAAACGCTGCTTGTTCTAATGTAATCATATTGAAAACATGTCAAGAAGTGTTTACCCACTTTGCGTGTGATGTCATCTTTTGTAGCGCCGATGCCGCCGCCGTACAATGCTCTTCAGCGGGGAATAGCCTCGTTCGACATGCACGCGCTGGTGATTACACAAATCTTCAGCTCTGGCAGCTCGGAAAAAGGGCTGATGGATTTTTTTTTTGTCCGCTGAGAGCCATCATTTCCTCTAAGAGTGCCGCTCACAGACAGAGAGAAGCAGGACTCATGTTGAGTGGCAGGACGGCATGACTGGGAATACAGAGTTTGCGAGGCATGTAGATAACGGCATGCCAAAATAAGCACGAAATGCATCAATGAGTCTGCATGCGAATATTGAGAGCCCGCTTTAATTTGGGCCTGATTGAAGTGGCGCGTGTGTTTGTTTGTTGTTTGGAGTCCATTTCTGGGAGTGTGTCAGCTCTCAACTGGGGCTTGAAAGCACTTTGCCTCATTGAGTGTCGGTTGTGTTTAGACTTCGCCAAACATGTGCACAGCTAAATTATTTACGCCAAACACACTAATGACAGGGAGGGATCATGTAGAGCAAAGGAATTGGGGATGAGTGATGATCAGGGACTGGGCCCGTCTGTTTGACTAATGCTCACAACCACGCAAGGCCCATCCTTTCCTCAAGTCTCAGAATTACAACTCACATGATCCAAATAGCAATGGTCATTCAATACCGAGGGGGAATGTGGATGTTAAATCCAACTGAACAAAATAAATCAATAATGATATCTTGGATTACTACTTTTTATGATTGAAAGAAGTGTTTGTTTGTATTAAATTAATGTTATAATGATATAAATCCATTCAATTGTCTTTCTTAAATTAGGCTCTTCTGAGATTCTCGTCAGAATGACGTAGTTCTGCACAGGTCCCTCCCACAATAACTGATTGACAAGGCTGTCTTACCTCAGACCCTCCCTGAGTGGGCTGTCATTAGTCTGCTTTTGTGTTGGCAGGGGAAGACAAGAATGTCTCCGATTAAGATATTGAGATGTTTTGTTTTTTGGATGTAATTAATATAGAAATCATCATTTACACTCGACAGAGGATTAACGCTACTTTCGTTTTTAAAGGGAATACGATGATCCACGATCTGCCTAAATGCATTTATGTTTGCAAAATCATTTGTGTTAGAGTATTTTTGAATCTTTGCAAATCGCCTTTCCTAGTTTGTGCTAGTTAGCAAGTTCCATTACTACAGTAAACATTCTGATGAGAGCGGCCTGTTACCCCACGGCAGAGAGGGGTGTGGTCAGCAGAGCTCATTAGCATTTAAAGCAGGGGTCACCAAGTTCGGTCCTGGAGGGCCAGTGTGCCTGTAGAGTTTAGCTCCAACCCTAATCAAACACACCCGAAGCAGCTAATCAAGGTCTTACTAGATAAAGGCTGTATCCAAAATGGCCCCCTACAGCCATTTTAAGTGGTGTCTGAAAGCATAGTGGACGTTCTTGAGTGCACTCATTCAATCCCACAACAGATGTACATCCCCAGAATGCAGTGTGAGTGTCCCACGCCAATGGCACTCGTCCATGGCATGATAAAGCATACTATACAACACAGGTACAAATTCATGGAACATTGATTATTAATTAATTATTAAAACTATGGTTTATGCATAATTTCTGTGACAGAATTCAAGATAAATCCTTTAATCTTATTACTGGAGCTACCTGTTTTAAAGATTATGAAGCAGCAAACAATCTATGCCAAAGTGGTCCTTCAAATGAACCGAATGAGTGGACTAATGTAGGGAATAATGAATGAGGGTATAGGGGTCCAATTTCGGATACAGCCATACTTGACACTTCCAGGCCCTCCAGGACTAATTTTGATGACCCCTGGCTTGATGGAAACTGACGGGAACAAAAATGTGTTTTTTAAACTACCACTGAGAAATTTGAACCAAAGTAGGTTAAAGACATGATATGATTGTTTAGATTTTAAGCCACTAAACAATCATATCAACTTGTGGTAAATTTTCATCCGATGACTCCTTTAAACTGAATATTCGTTGTCCACCCTCATGTCACAATTGGGTTTGCTAGAGTAGCATAAAGGTTCATGGTGGTCACTAGATTTCACTTCACAAAAAGAGAGAGAGAAGCTATTAGATAAGTGTTTTCCTCCTGTGGCCAAACCCTTCCTTCCTTTCTTTTCTGACAAATAAATAAATAACACACATTTCTTCTCATTTGAGGCCATTACTGAATTTCCATTGTTTGTTATTGTGGCCAAACTGTAAATGAAGTTGGAAACATTGTCCTCTGATTGTTATTGGGAAAGCAATGTGAATGATATTGCATTATAATCAATGTTTAAATACGTCTTGCAGCCAAGTGCAATTACCAGTGCGACATAATATTATACACAGTAATATATTGTGTTGTTTTCATGTCACCTTTAATGTCATGGCATATTGTTTTTATGACATATCATGTTAGTTCTAAATAAAAATAATAAAATAAAAGCCTCATGAAAACACCAAGCTCACTTACATTAAAGGCACCTTGAAGATAGGGGTCCGCTCCCTGGGGCTTACTACATGTCTCTTATATTATGCAAAAAATCATTAGGCTAAATTAAAAAGCTGTTTGAGAGTAACCAGATCTTTTAATGAGGCCAAAGAGGGGGGAAAAGCAACATTAAAACAGAACCCTAGAACAGAAACACAATACAGGCAGAGCGGGTAGCTATCGATTATCACTCGGCCAGGTCACTATCTCACTTTCTCTGGACACTGCTGCTGAGTCCATGAGAGGATGAGAGAGAGTCCAGCTAATACCACCCAATCTGAACACGGTTCCAGACCTTTTCATTATCAGTCTCATATTATTGATGGCAAAGTACTGCAGGAGAGGATCGATTTTTAGCATTCAGCTACCCTAAGGAATGGAAACAGATGAACAGATAAACAAGGAAAGAAACATTTATAGATATCAAAAATAGCTTGGATTGGATATCATGTACCCTTTATATCACATTTTATGGTTTTTATTTCAGGTTTCTTGCACCAATCACAGAAATAATTTAGCTTTATATACTAGCCATTTTCACCAGTATATGAAATGAGTAAATGCTTATAGATTGTGGGTTTGCTGTCAAACCTGGTACAATTGACTTTAAATACCAATTAAAGTATCTCCTTCTTCTGTGTCTCCAGCTACAGTGCACCACAACTGAATTGGTCAAGTAGGCATTGCTAATATGTGCAGATTTTCAGTGTGCTATTATAATTACAGTATATTAAATAAGCTATACAATAGCCTGCAGTCTGTGATTTTATTTCTGTATTTTGCAGTTTTATACCAAGTTACAGCATTTGCGCCTGAAACATTGAAACATTCACTGAACCAATTTATTCAAAACTTTTTCTTTTAGAAAAGAAGATACAAATTGGCCTCCAATCAATCCCGTCCTTGTTTTTGCTCTTTATTCTTTCACACATCATATACCAACACAGTCTCAATCCAACTCGTCACATTTTGACGCTTGGTCAAAACAGTTTTGAAAGATTTTAATATTCCAAGTGTTTTGATGCAAAACGATTGATTTGTGAGAGGAATAGACGCGGTCGCTGTCTCCCGTGTACTTCCTGTCTGTAAACGATTTCAAAAAGTGCCTCTTTAAGAATCCTTACGTCAATGTTGGTTGTGAAATGTCATTGGCTCTTGCGTGTCTCTTGATCGATTACATCATGCTGTTGTGAAATACTATTGGGTCTTGTGCATCTCGTGATCAATTGCGTCATTCTATTGGACGCAAGTATGTTTTCTGAATGAGATGACAGCACGTAAATGGAGCGTGAACAAGTGTGTTTTACTCTCTTCTTCACATAAACACTTCGTATGGCTTCAGAAGACTTGGAATGTGACACGACTTGTTTGTAATGTATTTA